>VYZQ01040041.1:13491-34018 GCA_013400655.1 Mystacornis crossleyi
ATTTAAGCAGACACTAGAAGCATTTTTAAAAGAATGCCATTCATCATTGTACATAGCCAAAAATCAAATGAGATCAGAAGAAACCAGATCTGACCATTTCTTTAGCCCTACTTATATCCTAAAAATCTTCAGTATTGGCCAGAGCACTTGTGGTCATTTCACCAGGAGATAATTTGTCCACTCTACTTCAAAGCATTTAAAATTAAGAAACAGAAATTTCCTGTAAATTTTCATGTTCCCTCTCTTCATTAGTATTTTACATCAGTAAGGCTTACTTCCCATTGTGGAGAACACAGAAGCAAACTTGCCATAAGTAGTTGTTAATTACAAGTATCACAAAGTACAAAATGGCCTGTGAAAGAAACCTCCTTGGCAGCAACTGTGAAAACTGAACTAAGGTATTTGAGAATTAATCTGCTGCTGAATGTGGTCTTACAAGTGCAGCTTTGGAAATGAAGATAAAAGAAACTACTGGCTGGCCAACCACAAATGACTTCAAATACAAAAAAAAACCCAAACCAAAAACAACACAAAACCCCACAAACAAACAAGCCTCCCCCCCAAAATCAAACCNTAGAGTAGGATGCTTGCTTCAGATTTGTTGTTTACTCTGTGCAGCTACTCACATTTTTGAGTGTACCGCAAATTTAAAATACCAAAAAGTTATATATTTCTTATTTCAATTGCAATACAAAGATTAGAAACAGATCATCATGGACAGAAACTAAACCCTANGTAAGTCATCAAAAAGGCTAATCATAAGGAATGATGAGAAAAAATTCTACAGAACTAGTAGCAAGAGTCAGATGATGTCCTCTTATTCTGTGCCTTTTATTTTACAATGACGCAGATGTATTTTGTCTTAAGAAGCAGAGCTACATGAAGAAAAATTTCTTTAGATTTACATGACTTGTAAGATTTTAATTTAAATCAAGTACAAAGCTCAATTTCAGCATCCCTTATTAAGAAGCCACGTTACAAAGACCAGCAAATTGGGAGGTAAAGCTGCTTTAGCAGTGATGCTTATCTGACTTCAACACATCATTCTTCGTGTTTCAATCAAAGAACAGCTGCTGTCATCCTCCTGAGAAAACAGTGATAGCAGAACACGGAGCCAGCCTTAAAACCTGCCAACACAGGAGCCTTGTTGTGGAAATAACTCATCTGCCCTTAAACTTCCCACACAGCAAAGCTTGTGACTGAGGTGAAAGGATGGAGGTAGCTGGAACATTCTTTCAAAGCCTTGTGCTCCCTTTTCCAGAAAGATGCCTGGGAGCCAAGACAAGACCTTGTTCTCCAGCTGATGCACCTTGATCTCCAGATAACCACAGAGATGGTCTGTCAGCAGCCAGCCTGTCAGAACGAGCACAAACTACGAAATCCATCAGTGCCCCATCAAAAACCTCTAAGACAAAGCATGGTGTGTCTTAATATTGAGAATAATATTAACAAAAAATATTTTTAAAATAAACTATTGTTTCCTACCTTTGAATTGCTATTTGGTGTTTCTCTGTTTTGTCTACTAACATTTTTGTGCGTTTTGAGGTTTTTAGTAGGTGTAGAAATTAATTTTATTATTCAGCGAATTATTTGGAGAAACATGTCCCCTTAGGAAAAAGATTTCAAACATAGTAGTTTCAGTAAAAATAATGTTTTAGATCACATGCAGTAGTGAAAAGAAATCACTTTGATGGTAGGACAGTGCATTGAGAAATCATGTCCATGAGAGAAAGGAGGGAATTCCTTGGACTTGCTACCTTAAACAGGGATTATCTGGTTTGGTTTTTTTGGTTTTTTTTATTTGGTGCAGACAAGAAGAAAATGAAAGCTTCATAAACATAACACTTCAATTGATCTAATTTTATTCAGTTTTTATATGAATGAGATCTGTGTACTTTATAAAACACAGTCATACATTTTCTTTAATACATGCTAAATATTAAAGTTCTCAAAAGTTATATAAAATTTACAACTAAGGAATTAATTTCAGGAGGCTGAGTACCATTCTCCTCTCAAAGGATGATAAGGAAAATGAAAAGTGAAAATCCTTCTAGGATTTCACATCATTCCTACAGCTTCCAGGAAATAACTGCTAATACATAAAATCCCTGAAGATTTAAACAACAAACCACAAGGACCAACAAATCGACGTTCAACCTAAAATAACTTTTACTGTGTATTGACCTTACTCATACAGTTGTTTCTTTGCCTTGATAAATAAAACAGAATATTAAGCACGCTGCATACTGTACCTTTGTTAACACAAGAAATTCCCATGAAGAAACGTGTGTGAGGAACACCTCAGACCTGGATGTGCTCACTTTGCCAGCTGCTAACCACTTCGGTAAGTAAAACTTCCTGCCAAAATGAACAACTCGACCCTTTGGGAGGGAACACTGGCCTGCTCTGCCTCGTCACCCTGGCCCTCACACCACACAGGCAGCTAAAGGGACATTCAGGAGAGACATTCAGGAGCACCTATTCCAGCACACACATGTTCTGCCCGACCCCTGCAGGAACGGCAGCTGCGGCACCTCTCTATAAGCCCTTCCTTCTTTCCCTGCCTCACAGAGGATGCTGCTGGTCAAGCTGGTCTCACAAAATAATAAACACTATTTGACTACTCCTGCAAGAAACATGCAACCCATACAGCTCAAAATGCAAATTAAATGGGATTGGTAAATGCCAGATGGATTTGCATTCATGTGGGTTCAGCACAGGTATGAGTGATTGGAATGATTTGACTCTGAAAGCTTCCAGTCACACTGTGTAAATAAGAATGAATAAAAAGTATTGGCACCACTACTCAGTGGAAGGAGAATCAAGCCAACTGGCCAAAGGAATTTAGATCTGGACTTCCTTGAATATGTCAGGATAATAAAATAGTTCATTAAAAATATATCTTAATCACTAAAGAAAAAGCCATGACATGCATTCTTTCATCCTCAAATGTTGATATATTTATTTTTCAATGCAGGTCAAATTTTCAAGCTTTCAGAAAATTAAGTAGGAAATTGCCTATCTAATTAGTACAATATATTTACAACTTGGGCTTAGAGCATGCTTGCAAATATAAAAATAAACCAACAAAATATAGCATATATGTGCAGGCAGCTAATGAGTTTTCTTTGAAGCTGTTGTAAACAGGAAGCAAATGCAAATATGCCCTTATAGAACCAGGAAGTTCTGCCAGAAGGCATCTCATAATTTTTGAATTATTGTTTTAAATAAGCAGATTGATGAGTTGATTAATTTCCAATGATGACCCTGCAGGTATCTTGGGGTTTTTTTAGCTCAATGGCCATATTGTAATTTATTGAGTGCTAGATAACCTACCAGATTCCTACCTGGAAACTCAATAAACAGCACTGTCCTAACCACAAAACCAAAATAGCTGAGTTTATACTTTTAAGACTTCTGCACAACAAGCTGCCTTTTTACTAAGTGGCAAACCCTTGGGAAAACACTACAGACCTGATCTGGAATCTGGTAGAGCTGATTTCTGCCTGGACATAAAGACAGCTTAAATCTGGTGAATCAAACCCTCTCACAGTTTTTTAGCATTGGGAATTCTTTGATGGTGTATGGGCATTTTGGTCATGTTCTTTACCATGATACAGCTCTGACACCACAGTAATGCAAATAGTGCACAATTCTAAGAAAATCAGAAGAAAAGGGAAATTTAGTAAATGTCAAATGGCAAAAAATCAGCTACCAAAAGAGTATATAAGTACTTATATAAGCATGAGATCCCTTCATCTGCTGCCACTGACAGTTTGTAAAAACATTATAATAAATGTAAATGTACATGTCATAGTAATTTAAGGAAATCAATATATTTCAAATACAGATGTGAAATTATGTGCACCAAACATATTGATGCTTAACTTACATTTGATTCATTTTTTCAATCTGCACGTGTGTACTGGCCTTTGTGTTCAGAATAGGGGACAAAAAAGGGTTTGGACATATAAGCCTTGGTGCACTACATCACACTGAATTCCAGCTTCATGTTGAGATTCTTTTATGACATGTAAATTTTGTTTTAAAATGGAATTCTTTCTGCTAAATCTGTAAAGCTTTTGATTGTTGACTCTAAGCACAGAGATTTCACATCGTAAAGTTATTTAAACTATGTGCACACCCTACAGATTAATAAGTGCCAAATTCTTCCATTGTTTCCAAATTTGTGTCCTGCTTCGGATATCACACAAGCTGTCCTATACAATATAACATTGTCTCTGTCAGAAATTGCTTAAGTGAGAACAAGTGTTCAAGACTGACTTCAGCAGTTGCCTTGGAAATTGGCAATAAGGATCCAAAATTCTTTCTCTACCACGCAACTAAAGTCTTGAGTCATTCCTGATTTCATAGGAGTAAATCTGTGCATTTCATATTTCCAGATTCTTTCTAAAATCTCTTCCTCTGTTCTACAGGAAAATAGACAAACAGAAATTAGGATGCATCTGCTCATTTGGAGGGAGAAAGTAGGATTCCTATGACTAAACTACATTTGGAGTGGACTTGAAAGTCTGCAAGTAGCAGCCCTTGACTGTGTGTGTAGATTGGAGAGACCAGCAGAGAAGGCAGCTGGCAGACAAGGCCTGGCTCTTGGAAATGAAAAACATGCTGTCAATGATGCTCCACCCACACTGAGGGAAAAAGTAATTGACTTTATCTTCTACACAACTTCCTACACCTTTCCTGATTACTCCTTAGTGCCTGAAAATTATTCAGAATTAGTTAAATTCTGTGAAGTCTTCTCAAACTCTTTATTCTACCTCTCACCAAGCGGAAAACAGAAGACAGGGTATTATTAACCTTGAAAAGTTGGGGGGGTTAACTCAAAAACTCATTAAGTAATAAAAGTGAATCTCTAATCTTATTATATGTTTTATTTTATGTTCTATATCTAACTGCATTGTACATGTGTATTTCTAAATCCATTATATATGTCAGAATTCTCCATCCATTAATGGACAATTCTTAAGAAAAAAACCAAATTCAAAACCCAAATGCAGCCTACTTATCTTATTAAATTTAGATATCTGACAAGAAGAAAAACCAGATAAGATGTTTTTTCCAGTGTAGTTTCAGTTAGATGTGGAGAACAAAAGAACAATTTTTTTCATCCTTCCTGAGGGAGTAGAGCTTTTGCGAGGACAAAAAGCCACAAAGAAAGAAGAAAAGTTCTCGCTGCTCATGTGATACTGGTAGCTCACAAAAGCAAATAAAAGCATCTGAAACAAAAAATATCAGTTACAATACTAATGGTTCAATAGCTAGTTGTAGGGTTTTTTACTTAAAATTTGACCTGTTCTTCAGCTCCTTCATTTTCTATGCTCTGTTCTGTATGTGATTGAAGATAATTTAACTCCCTGTGCCAGTTATGAGTATTTCTTACTGCCTAAATAGTTTTTGTTATGCTTTAATATAGTAATGTAATCAATATAAATTGTCTAACTCAATTGGAATACCCTTTCAGAAGATTCTTCTTTGGGCTGGCAAGATGATTTGCATGCTACATCTCCATTCATACTAAAGCCCAGGCAGTTTATTTTGAATTAAAACTTCTGCATAGTGATTCACCTAGAGTAGCAGACAGTTTATACGTGTTAGTTATTACCTTTAGCAACGAATAAAACAACTGTTTTCTATTCTGAAAGTCAGCTTTCTACAGCGGCTTTCACATTCATAGCCTGAAGTAATCATCAAAACAAAAGCAGCTTTAGCACTACACAGACCAAACAAAGGCAGGAGGAAAACCTCCTCCTCCTTTATGTTCTAAACCTCACCTCCCTCTCCTTTCCTGCTTTGAGGGTTCAGCTGTGCGTTGTTAATTTTACATACCTGCAAAAGTAAATTACAAATTATGGTAATTTAACTATTTGGGGAATCTAACCAAATTAATTAAAACAAACTATTAGAAAAGTTAAATTATGAAATAAGGAAACATAAGAAAAAGGTAGATTATCTACTTTACATATATTTCCTCAAATTAATAACTGGATACCCGAGTTTGCAATAGCCATGATTCTAATTGGGAGCAAGTAAGTTTGATCTGGGGTAGGAATGCAGATTATGAAGTATAGCAAAGACACAGTAAAAAAATTGTATTTTCAAGTGAGATTATCCAAAGATAAGGGAGAAAGAACATGAGAAAAGGGAAATAAGAGAAAATGGAAACAAAAGGAATTCAAAAGAATGATGGAGAAAATCCACCAAAGAATAGCTTGAAGAGCTGAAAGAAATTATGACTATTTTTCTATTTCTCAGTCCTTTACTGTTGTCCCTATATCCTAATTCTACCCCTAATGCTCTTAGCACACAGTTTACCTAACCCTTTCATTGGACATAACCCAAATAACCTGTTTTGCCATTCACCTTTTCACTCCATCTCTGAAGTTCAATCCTGCCAAAACAAACTACGCCCTGCCCTAGTGCTAAAACTAACCCAGTTCTCCAGCTCCTTCCTACTTTCCCCTGCTGAAAATACACTCAGGACTGCAGGTCTGTCTCTTAATCACATACGACAATCACAGTTTTGGAGAAGGATCTTTTTCTCAATCTGCAGTCCCAGAATTCTCAACTTCACAACCAATCTCTCCCTTCTCAGTCTCATCTCACCAAGCCAAATCTTTCCTCCTCACTACAAGCAGCGGGAATGAAAACGCAGAGCAAAAAAGCCACCACATTATTTAGCCAAAATTGCTAAATCTTGATCCAAGCACAACTACATAGTTTTTTGATGAAGTTTCAGTTCCTTTACAAGAATGGCAAAACCAAAAAGAAATTATTATTCTGTAAGGCAGGAAAAATATTTTCTGCTACCTCATCATGCTTCACTTCAGTTCCTGGGGATAGCAGTGTCTTCCTGCAGTAATTTTGATTCAAGGACCACTACTTTATACAATCTATGGTGTTGTCACAGGCATTGAAACATTTAGTAATTTCACAGAATCCACACAATTCTTCAGGACATTAACTATCACTAAGTTTTAGAAGACCATCTACTACCAGAAACTACATCTTACTATGTTACTCATGTGGTGGCCCTAGGGACTAAATTAGCAAAATAAACCTTAAAGCTAAACACCAAGCAGAAAAACCCCAAACCATAAAGGGGGACAAAATTTTTTAAAATTACAACACAGATTTAATATCGTACTATAAATTTGAATGCATCCCATATAAAAACAGCACTGGTTCTAACAAGATACTGGGATACTTTTGCATGATCCCACTTCCTGTTAGTGGTTTAAAGCTTCCCCCCCCCCCCCCCCCACCCCCATTTTCATTCAGTATTTCAAAGCAGCATCTGGGTGAAATATGCTTTAAATATAGTGATTTATTTATTGCCTGCAACAATACTTGGCAATAGGAATATGCATGCAACAACCCCAGACAACGCTTGCAAAGACCCTGAGAAAAGCTAGCATTTGTAAAAGACAATTAGTTTGCTGAGCGATCGGGCAGGCAGCAACATGCATTTTGAATGACATGTCTAAGTTTCAACAGCAGCTTGCAGGAAACATTTACATTTGAAAAATCCCTACTTTGACCTCTTTTTCCCCAGTTTGCATGCTGGCAGATAGGAGTACATGACAAATGAACCTAATTGAAGTGGGCTGGATGCCAGATTGCCTGTTAAAAAAGAGCACCTGATCGTGCTTTAGGTGAGAGGTCAGTGACACTGAACACCAGCAGGTGTAATAACAACCGCAGGCTCTCTGTAAAGGAAATGCAAACAAGAATTCAGCCCCGGGATATTCGGGACGGAGCCGGCCTGCTCAGGGCCCATGTGACTGGCAGCCAGGGCTGCGCTCGCCACATCGGTGATGCTTTGTCAAAGCTCTGTCGGGACACGGCTGTGAGCGGTCTGTCACTAAAGATGGAGTCTCGAGCTAAAATCATAAAGCCACATAAAACTCGGCATTGAAGAAGAAAGTTTTTCTACGATTAAAAAAGCCCTCAAAGACACAGAATAAATCATTCTGATTCTCAGCACCTGTTCTACCTTGCCACAAAGCCTTTATCTGTCATCATTTAAAAACTCTTGGAATTACCTGACCATCAGTCTTGGGAACATTTGACAAGAGACTAATTTGTTCTTGCAAGCTCTGCACACTCTATCCACCACTTCTGGGAAGAAAGTAGAAAAACAATATGTAAATAACATTTTAAACCAGTGCTACTCCATCTTATTAAGTTACATTAATTTGTCAAATACCTCTCCTGCAGATTTGGAGGTTTTATATTCCAACTATTGCTTTTGATCTACGGAAAAGTGATTGGCTGATAAAAAATATTTTTCTTATACTGAAGCTCGCTAAAATTGCATTATAATACCAATATCAAGGCACACAATTTGGACCAACTACAGTGCAGTCTTGCAACAAAGCAAATAACCAGTGCAGCTTTAATAGATTTTGGAGCTTTATTTTCTAAAATAGCACATCCACACTTGATTTCTGGAATATTTGCATAATTTTTGATTTTAGATTTATTTATTCCATGTTGGTTTAGAATTGGCAATTGATCCCTGTCTGTTTCAAAAATATCATCATGACATTAAAAGAATGTAGAGCTCTTGGGCAACAGGATAAATAATTAGTGTTTGCAGGATCCTAGTAAAAGCCATCTGTGTCATATATATACCTACATTTGATCTGACACAATAAAATTATGAAAAAAAATTAGTAGCTAGCTGGTCTCTGAATGATGATCTGTGGTAGATCCTGCTTGGTGAGACCGATGGTTTGATTATCTTTCACGTAAAAATATTTGTGCTACAATTCATTCTTAATAAATTTTTTCTTAAGATTATGTTCCATCAGGCAACTCCAGTGAGGCTACTTATTAAAAAGACACTCACTGATGAGATTTTTCTATCATACTCGGAGTAGAATACAGCAAATGTGTGTTATATTTAGATTTTGGTCATTGCATTCTGACTGATACTGCAAAGAGAGTCAAAATCTGAAAATGAGAACAGCATGGCTGACATTCTCTCCAAAAGTTCTGGTGTGAAATCTTGTCCTCAAAAAGTCAGCAGGACAAATGCCAGAGTTTACTGACATCAATGTGTTGCTGCGCTGTAAATTCTCCAGGATGGTGGAAGCTTCATGTGCTACATTCTTCCTCTTCAACAAACATGTATTTGGCACTTAATAAATAAAATATGATGAAACCATGAGAAGATAAAGATTTCTAAATCCAGGATTATAGTTTCAGAAAAGAAAAAATTGGAACACCCACTGTCGTTACTTCTGAAGTAAAAACAGTCTGTGGCTTTCAGATCTTCCAGCTGGTCAAGTCTGTTTCTGAGCAGCTTTTATGTATAAAACCATGTACCACCACACCCTGCAGGGCTGTTGCACCACACTGCAAATTCATGGTGAAGTGGACTATTAATGAATTTTTCCAAATATAGGAAGCATACACAAATGAAAAATATGTAACCACTTATATGTGGAAAGAGCTTTTTTCCCCCCCCCAAAATAAAAATAGAGTTTCATAAGGTGCTTAGCAATTCTTCGTGTAGAGATGTTCATATTCTAAGACAATTAGTAGCACTTATATGCATCAGATCACATAAAACCACGAATCTGAATGCACAAAGACAGTATTTGAAATATTTCTAACATCAGTTATTAACTGAAGTTTGCTTTATGGGTGCTAAGCAGATACTCAGCTTTGTCCCTCCACCCATTTCGGGGAGAATGTACTTACGTGTTAATCACCTGCTGGGTGGTGGTGGGGAATCTATCCTTTGATCAAAGGGAGATACACTGGTTTTACTTTACATCCTGTCTCTCTCACTCTCAACTGGCCCATAGCTGGAGGGATTCCTTTCAGGATTTTTCTTTATTCCAAGTATTCTGTTACTTGCTGCATACCACCACTCAAGACATCAGGGCTAAAACCAAACACTCTTTGTGGTACACCCATATGACAGACTTCAAAATGGAAACAATATTTAAGTTAAACCTGTAAGATCAAGTTTGCTGAAACCCTGCAATGCATGAAGCTTTTGAACGCCAGCATCAGATCAAAGTTTGACAGACAGACTCAAGGAGAGAATCAGTCCATTTAAACCTATCAATCCTCAAGGAAAAACAGAGCACATTGGTAAAAGTACAGCTGACAGTATTCATTTTGTCTTGGTGCTAACAGCAGTCAAATAAAGCCAGAGAGCTCATGTTATTTTCTCTGTACTGTATCTTTTTTCTGTAACGAAGGCAGGGTTTTCTCACTCAGCTTGTTTAAAGCACATTTTTGGAGCTACACTGCTTTCAAGAGGGAAAGAAAAGGTTCTGATTTTCTTCTGATTTTTATACTGAAGGATCATTTCTAGATAAAACTTTCTCAACCTCCTTCAAGCACTAAGACTGTATCTGTGGAGGATTCACATACAACATTAGAAGTTTTCATAGTAAGATCTCTCTTTCCCACAAAACCAAAAGAAAAGGTATCCTAAGACTCTGCAATTTTTGAACAAGTTGTCTTCACTACTTCTAATTAAAAATTAGAAAACTTACTAAGTAAAAGAGATAACTTGGAAAAAAAAAGGAATTCTCTCTCTGAGAATGAGCTCTTTTCTCACTTGCAATCAGTTGCAGGCTTTTATGGTTGACAGGTTCAATTCTAAGAACTATTACTACTAGCAGATATTTTTGAGGATTATTAATTTTCCTTAAAATGAAGAGTCATTCTAGTTCTAAATATGCTTCCACCTATTAATTACACAGTAGAAAGAGATTATAAGCCTCAAGGTAAAGAGATTTGCAACACTGCAACTGTGAAATAGCTCGTTTCAAGTATAAAACAGTTAACAATACAACAGCTTCTTAATAAAGTTTCTGCCACTGACTTTGGAAATTAAGCAAATGTACAAATGAAGAGTAAGATCTCTTAGAAGATGAATTGCGTAATAGGTGGATTAAAAGCTGAATGTGGTTTCATACAGAAATCTGGGAAAGAAAAGCATCTAGCAAATTTCAAGCAGTTTTAAAAGTTTTTTTAAAAAACATCCTACCACTCGTAAATATTTTACAAATGAGTGCTGCAGGATCTACATAAATTTCTCAAAAATTTTGTCAGTCTCAGAAATAGCATGAGTGTGGGTAACTTAAACAGGGTGGATAAGGAGTTATGTTTTCATTAAATCTAACCACAGATTTATATCACAGCTGCAACATAGAGTAAGGTACACAAGAGAATTTAGAAACTTGGTAAAAAAAACTTCTTTCAATAGTATAATATTGAAGGCAAGAAACCTTTATCATATTTTTGCTCTGCAATTAATGCACGTAAGGATATAATACTCAATTACTTTGAAAAGAACGCAAAGGCAATCTTGTAGCACTTTCGGTGCAGAAGGCTTGAACACAATTTAATTCAAGCAGAATGTTGGAATCTGTTATTACTTACACAGGTATAAATTCCTATAGGCCTACAGAACCAACCTAAGCCAGACCTAAAGCCTCTAACTGCCATAATCAAAATCATCCCAGCTAACAGAATTCCTAAATCATTAAAAACTTACCTCAGTGTTTACATTCGACCCTCTCCATATTCTTAGAGCTAAAATGAATCCTCATGAAAAGCTCACAAGCAGGCCAGGTCAGCAGATGTAAGACACAACACAAAGAATGTGACTGCGCTGCTTTGATGGCTCCAGCAAACTCAGATTTAGGCCTCAGCCACATTAGGAACAGTAGCCATTTGTAAGCTTCCAGCTTTGTTTGAGATTTATCACCTAATTTCAAGGTCCTAGAACCATGTGTGAGAAAATTAATCATATTATTAATAAAACTGGCTCAGAAAAAGCTTGTTGCAAGATCTATAAAAAATCCCAACCAAAAAAAGAAGTTAGAAGAACTTGTTTTCCTAAAACATAACACAGATTTACTCTCCAAAATTATAGTTCCATGGAAAATATCATTTATTACTGATCTCCATGCTTGCATCTGGTAGAAACATGTCTATCTGCAAAATGACCAAAGAGCTTCTGATTCTGATTAGTTAAACAAGAAAACTGCACTGGATAAATTGAAATTATTTTAATAACCTGATTACCTAAATTGGTGCTACAGCCTTTGAAGATAAAGTGATTTCAGGAAGGGTCCTTTTGTTTTTAACTTATGGATATAATTCTCTTCCAGACTAAGCTTTTGCACTGGAAGATGTCAGTGCTGCTCTCCCCCTGCCATCAGCTGGGCGTTATCACTGCTCCACGTGCTCTCTTATCCACCCCAGGCAACCACAGCCAGGCTGCCCTGATGAATGGGCACTCATTACTACTTATGCTAACCTGGCTTGCAGTTGATAAGGGATTGATTTCTTCTGCTGATGGATCTGGGGGGCTACAAACCCAGCAGAAAAACAGCAGTAAGTGGATAATGGAGAGTGGCAATAGCGGCCTCCATGGCACAGCTGCATGGCTTAGGCTGGGGACAGATTTCCTCATCCACATTCAGGTGTGCTGTGGAAGGATTCCAGCTTCTCATCCCTCTCCCCTACAAGACTATGACCTCTTCAAATCCCCCAGTAATGCTGTTCAAGTGAGTCGCTTGCTCATTTTAGTCAAAAAGATCTGGTTTAAAATAAAACTAGTACTCAAACGGTTTAGCTAACTTGGCTGACTTTGGTAGAACTCAGAGCCAAGCTGAAGAAGAGCTCATTGTCTGGCCAGCCAGATGTGCTGAAAGGCTCCAGGAGGGAACCAGTGAAATCATCACGGATCTTCTGGAAAACAGACCTATACACATTTTCACTGGTTAATTGTCTATAAAGCAAAGATCAAAGCAGAAAAAAAAATGAAACAGCAAGGCTCTGCCATTTGTGATATGCAGGGACACTCCATCACAACGTGAAATGAGCAATTAGCAAAGAGATTTTTTTGAACAAATGAGAATATTGATGCCAAAAGGGATGATTAATTAGAGTGGGACAGTATAGTGAAATCATAAATATTAACAGGCATTTCTTAGCTATTTCTAATCCATTACATTAATATTTACTAGTAGAGCACAAGTATACAAATAGCTTAACATTGTCAAAACAGTGTTCCTAAGATGTTGAATACTGAACTTAATTAAATCACATGAGCAAATATGTTCCTTAGATTTCTGAGTTTTTACTCTCTGTTTGTCATGGGTTACCACAGCTTGAAGTTTTAGTTAAGAAGAAAAAATTATTCCACCACCCAAGGAAGTGATTTTTTTGTTGCAAAGAGCTATTGTAACTTCCTCCAGAACTTGATTCAAATCAATTGACTGATTTGAATATTGACAGCTCTATTAAGCCACTCAGAAGCTGTTACGCCTCTGTAAAGACATCATTTAAAGACAGACAAGGCGGAAATCTCTCTCTTGCTTTTCCAGGGGGCACCGGTAACTGAGGGCCTGCTCAGCCCAGTGGGCTGGGCCGGCCCGGCGGGGCCCGGCTGGGCCCTGCCTGAGAGAACCTGTGGGGCCAGGCCAGGCCGTGGCCCCTCATCTCGGCCCTGGTGGGGCCGGACCACGGCCCGCGGCTCTGTGTGGGCCAGCCTCTCCCGGCAGGCCGGGCCAGGCCCTGACCGCTGGGCCAGCGGGGGCTGGGCCATGGCCTGCAGCCGAAATGTCTCCCCCCACCCTCTCCAGAACCAGCTCCGGCCACCGCTTGGAAGCAACAGATAAGCTCCAACTGCTAGGGCACAGGAAGATTAACCCCTTAATGCTGTAAATTCCTTCCTCAGAGAGATGAAACATGCAAACACCAATCCTTTCCCAGGTTAGAGGGAAAGGGAAGGGCAAAGACACCTGAATAGACACCATGATTAGTGACACCTAAGTCAGTGAAGAAGAGCTGAAGCCCAGAGAGAAGAGATAGAGGAGATGCTAGTAAACTGAAATTCTTTCGTAAAGCTATGGTGATGGACTATGATATATTAGAGACTCCCTTGTAATTTCATGATAAGCATGAGGGGGAAGAGCTTTCAACTGTAGCCATGAGCAAAGTTGCCTGTAGCCAAACTGCAGGAAATGATGGAAAAGCCGATTACTCTGCCTCTAGCCAAGTAGAGGCCAGGGAAAACTGTGTGTTTTTTGGATGTTTTGGTTGACACTGGTGTGCAATGTACCATAATCCCATCACAACACGTGGGGGTACAATCTGTCTATCACAAGATTTGACCCTAGTGGAAGCTGAGGTGAGCCTGACCAGAAATGAGTGGACACCTCATTGTGGCTGGTCCAAAGGCCCCGTGCATTTTGGGCATAAAGTTCCTCCGAGGCGGGTATTTCAGAGACCTAAAGGACTCTGGTGGGCTTTTGGAATAGCTGCTGTGGAGACAGAGAGGATTAAGCCATTGAACATTTTGCCTGAACTATCAGAAAATATCTGTTCCTCGAGATGAAGATGATCCTAGAGATAGATGAAGAAAATCTTTGGTCTTGAACAGCTCACTCTTAAAATAATACCCCATTAGCTACAAGCGAACCCCGAAACAGTTATGGGGAAAACTGTAATCGAGAGTAGGGACTCACACGTGCCAACAGAAAACCACCCCGGGCGGCTGTTGTGCGGTGACATTGATGCCATGAGAACACTGTTCTTGTGGAAAAGCTCCATAGCATGGACAAGAGACTCCTCCCCCTAAATGAACTGATGAAAGACTATTTTAGAGTGGTAAACTCACTGAAATAATTCCAAGTTTGTATCTTTATGTTATAAGTGAAAGGAGGGAGGAGGATGAGGGGAAGAGAAGTGTTCTGAAGGTTTATACTGACCAAGATCATAGACTGTTATCCTTTGTGTGAGTTGGATAAAAGCAGAAGGTGCTGGAGGAAAAAGGGGGGTTTTGCTTTAATTCCTTGTTATTCCTTTTTACTTTTAGACTAGTAATAAACTTCTTTATATTCCTTGAAATTTGGTGCCTGCTTTGCATTCCTCCCTATTCTTATCTCACAAAAGGTAAAAATGTGAACAAACCCACTTCACGGTTGTAGAATTATTTATAAATTATCTTGCTTCAGCCACTGATTCATGGCTCATACTCAAGACAATCACATCCTGCCCAGTGCCTTTACTCTGTCAGAAAAAGGAAAGGAGTATGCAAGGACACCTGCTGAACAGCCAAATGCTTCTGTTTATTTGCTTCTTTGCACCTACACCTCCCTCAGCTCGGTCTGAGCTCTAGACACCACGCCCTGAAAATGTGTTTCCATTACTGAAGGTGCACGATCTGAAAACTTGCTTCAGAAACCAGTGCCAGAAGAGCAGAAAGCACAAGAGAGAGGCAGTGAGGATGTGACTCCAAACTGGCTCCAGGCTTGTAGCTGATAGGACTGGCTATCTCTGACATAAGTCATCACCTATCAGAGGTTTTCCTTGAGTAAAACAAGAGACAAATGCAATGATAACTGACATTTCATTGATGTTAAGTAGGTCAGCACAGGGAGGTTTTCTAACTTTTTTTTCCTTACTTTTAAAGTGGCATTATAGCATTGTAACTAATATAATATTAAAAATAGATACTAGAAGATTTTAATTAAGTTTAATAGAATTTAATTAATTCTATTTTCAGTACTTTGATGAACATTTTCTCTTGTATTTTTTCACAAGCTTCCCAGAACAATTTACATAAATCTCATTTATTTAAAACTGGGTTTTTTCATCTTTTAGTATTTAATTGTAAGATCTTATATTTAAAAGTTTATGTCATATGAGCTCTGATTAGGTCAGGAGATACTTCTGCTTCCAAAAAAACTAGGACCTTCCAATCAGAATGCTCTGCAGGCAGTCCCATTTTCACATACCTTAATATTCACCAACAATTCTTTGAAACCGTTTTCAAGACAAATAAAATAGCAATTTCACATATTCACATTCTAATTTGTAGAAGTGAAATCCAACGCAATGCAATTCATCATTGAATTCATTTCTTTAGAGCAGATTTTTGCTACTTTTGTTCAAGATGTAAGCTTAGCTTCAGATTTTAAACACTAGTTAAATTATTTGATTACTTGTGTGAAATCAGTAATTAACTACTCCAGTTTACAGCAACTGTAGCATTTCAAAACAAAGATGAAAGCTGTGAAAATACGTACAGCCTTTTCTCACTTCCTACAGTGTTTAAAATCGCTCTGGTATGTTATTTATTTTTTCTAAGAAAGAGTATAAAAGAGCACAACTGATGATGATGGTAGGCCCTGTGATTGTTGTCTTCAGACTGACTACATCAAAAGCTTTCAAGTTCAGTTTATCAGCTACATTTTCCTTTTTTTTGTACACCTTCTGCACCTGCAGTGAAAAAGCTGAGGCCAAAGTTCAGGCAGAATGGCCTGACTTGCACAGCTAAAATACAAGTGACAGACAAAAAACTATTGAATTTATATAATATATTTCTACAGCTAGATGTGAGGATGATTTGGTGTCTCATAAATACAATGTTTACAATGAGATAAATGCCTGTCAAATTAAAGAACATCTAGTTTATACAAATAATTTTGAGAATACATTTGTGTATATGCACAGGTGCTTTTCTACTATGAACAGAACAATCAAAGGGAAGAAACTGCTCTGAGTGAAAACTGAACAGTACTGAAATAAATAACAGGGCTTTCATTAACTCTAACAGGCCCAGGGTTTCAACTTCCAGCCTTAGCTCTCATGTCAAGTGATTAACACATTTCCAGTATATAATCAATAAAAAATATCCAAATACATATAGCTAAACATATTCCCACTTTTAATGAAAATCCTCTGTCTTCAGCAGTGAGCAATTAATACCTAAAAATATTAGCAGTATTAAGGAAATCTTTAAGAAGAAAAGAGAGGTAACTCTTTAACTAATATAAAATGTCCCAATAAAAATAAAAGCTATAAATGTCTCCCATTAAGAATAAAAGTATTTTAACAGGAATAAAGACTAGTCACAAATTTGTCCGTGTTTGCTTCGTTTGCAAAACTAACATTGCTTGGGAGGTTCCTCCTTTTGTTTAGTAAAAACTAAGTTACAGTAAAACAACAATCATGCCTAAAAACTCACAAATCCAAAATGCCCTTGGGCCCCAGTCAGTGTAGCAACACCCATTTATCTAATTAAGCATACAGCTGGTATTCACATTCTCAGTGAGAAAATTGAAATGAACACTGCAAACAGTCATGCTCTTTATTTTTCCCTTGCCTTGCATGCTACTGATGCTCATTTCAAGGTTAACATGTTTTTTCCAAAACGGAATATCCAAACAAAAAGAAAAATAAATTATTTACAAAAGTCATAACTTGAATTAATGAAAACAAAAAGCAGAACAATAGCTAACAGTTAATGTCTTTAAACATATCCTTATATAGCAACATGACAAAATTGGTACAGCAGCAGTGCTTTGTACTGCTGTTAGCAAGAACATCTTGAAAGAGAACTGTTCACCACATCTCAGCAAAGACAAATCTAGGCACCACATTTGTTTTATAAGAACTTCTCCTCCTCCCCCCTGAAGCATATGAAACACATCCAATAGTTAGAAGTGAACAGTGAATATTTGCCTGACCAATATTCTTTCATCCATGTTGCAGACAATTTCTGCTTTGAAGAAGTTTTTTGCTGAATGGCATTGATGCCTCCTGAAGAATGCCTACACAGTATCTACTAAGGCCAAATTTTAAATTTACAGACTTTACGGGCTGCTTTTAAATCCAAATTTAGCAGACTAGCTTGATGATCCTATTTTCAAAGGCACTGGATCTCAGCTGCTGCCAGGCACAGGCTTCAGTTGCTCTCTGTTTCACGTGCAAAGGTAACCCTATTCTGAGGATGTAACAGACAATAAATTTGTCCAAACACTCCTCAGCATCTTTTAAAACATCCGATCTCCTTCACATCTGACACAGAACGAAGTCTACAGTACTGTACAAACAAAATACTGTACAAACAGGTTTTGTGTTGAGTTCTCTTATACACACATGGACAGCTTGTGGCAAAGTCAAAACTGTTTTTCCAGTGTCTGCTGCACTTCAGCGGTTGGAACTGGAAAGGGAAAACAAGCACTTGTGTTCTACCTGCAGTCCTCAGCTGTGCCACAAAACATATTTTCTGAGGGTCACATGGCTTCAGTCACCCATGACAGATTGCTATATGGGCTTAATTCTTAAAACTTATCATCACCTCATGATTTTCTTTCTTTTTTTTCCTCTGTAAGGGTGAGAAGAGGAGAAGAGATCCTGTTTCTAACAAGACTCGAGCACTGGAGCTACATTTGCTACTAAATGGGCTGGCCAGTGAGATTTCCCTGAACACCCTGTCTGTTCCTTAACGAGTAACCAGCTCTCTATAACCTTACAACACTTCCTCATCCTGCCACTCTGCATCTCCACCAGCATTTCATGTCACTCCTGTGTAGTAGTCGAGCACTGAAGTGGTAAAGTTTAAAGGAAGTTCACTTATTTTTAACTACTTTTTAAACGTAATTAGAGGACCAGCCTGAACTATCTTTACTGAGGCAGAGTCCCACCTCATGGCCTCTGGAAAAGCTTTGATTGAATAATCAATCATAACAATTACTCTTGGAACAAAACCAGTTCAGAAGCTAAATGTTTAGGTATATCAGACATTTTTTGTTTTGTAGGGAAAAAATCCTCCTAAAGAAAAATCAACTCCAATTCAAAAGCATATAATCTATTTTACTTTACTCTAATAAATGCTAAATAAATATTCCCTCAGTCTCTTGTCAGCCAGCTTTCAAAATCATTGTACTCTTTGTACACAAGTTTTCTTAAACCAAATCAAATGTGGTTTTGAGACTCTAAAAGGGAAAAAATGTGCTTTGGCTCATAAATGTATTCCATGTTGCAATGGAAATGCATTCATAGTTTAAATAATTTAAACTGTATAACTACAAGTTATGTATAACTATAAGTTAATATACAAAGTGTAAAACAGGTAGGTGAAGATTTTTTTCTAGAAACCCATATTCTTGCAGTTGCAATACTTTTAAAATTAAATTCTTTCTATTCTATTTTCCTCTCCAACATAAAATATATTCCTCATGTTCATTCTCATTGGCTCTCTTGTTTTCCTCATGTTCACAGTTAGCTTTTGATAGATGTCTGCAGTAACAAAACAAATACAAAGAAGCTTTTCTAAATAAGATAGATCTACACCCAATTTAATTTTATTAATGTTGTGTTTTAATATACACTCAGTTGACTGAGAGATTTGATTTCCCTCAGCCATACTACTTGTTATGAAAATCAGGTGAGAGTGTGAGAGGAAGAACGGTAAAATGCCAAAAGCAATATAACGTGTGGAAGCTTTAATAAGCTATTATTCTTTACTTATGTGAGTAGATTTTTCTCCTCTGAACAGGCCCATTGTAGTAAATGAAATTGTTCCTTTAAGAAGTAGTGAGCAATATTTTCTATGAGCAATCCACCAAAGCCTGGTGTCCTCAGCAGTGCCGAGACCACGGTGATCTTGAGCTACAAATTACCCCCAGCTTCAAAGGCCAGCCCCAAGCAATATATGCATAAACCAATACCTGACACATGATGACAATACAGTAGTTATTCATAATTTAAGAGACAAACAACATAAGCTTCACTTTACACTCTTGAAAATCACAAGCAAATTATTGTATGGATGTTACTCCATCATAATATTTCAGGCAAAGAGCATGTATTGCACAGAGAGATTATACTTTCCTTATTAAACATCTGCTGTTTATTTTAGAATTTCACTAAAACATTTCAGCTTAAGAGGTAGTCTCATGTTGTTCCATGCATACCATAAATTCTGTTCTAGTAAAACTGCATGCTTAATCTGTGGCAAAATTTCCTAAGTATCAAACTTTCATACACATTCTGCAAAGATATTACAGTGCTCATACAGGGATTTTAGAGATGATATAGCAAATTAATACTAGTTTAAAGAAGTTACCTACTGAAGAAAAGAAAATTGTTTAGACAGATACAAATAGATATCCTTTAAAGTTTTGTACCCACCTACACCTTTAGCCACAATAAATTATGAAAAAACTAAACCACTACACCATTAAACCATTAGACACAGTTTCTCATTTTTCACTGCATATGAGAAAACATCCTTACAGCATTCACAAATACACTTGTCAAGAAACACACAGCTCCATGCAGTGTAAAAGAAAACATACCAATTAGATGGAAACTTGAAAAAGAGAGAAAAGAGAGTTTCTCACCCCTCAAAACAAAACTGGAACTTTGGTTTATAGGAACGGCTATGCCCATATACCCTCCTCATCATCCTGGGTGCCAAGCATTAGGAGATGCACAGAGAAGGTGTTGGCATTGGAATGAAAGAAAGAAAGAAAGAAANTAATTGCACGCAATCCAAACCAACATTAACAGCAAAAAAAGATCAAAGCTTTTAAGTAAAAAAATTAATCAAATTGTCTTATATTCTGTTACAAGATACAAAACTGCTGAATAACCAAAAAATCTATCATTAGCAATATACACTTTTCCAATATGCTGTCAATTAAAATTATCTTTTCAACAAATATCAAAC
>VYZQ01040046.1:0-23602 GCA_013400655.1 Mystacornis crossleyi
TTATTTCTAGTTTGCCACCTGTAATGTTTCCACTTGCTATGCACAGAGCCAAGCAGCTGATGGATAAATTGCCTGGAGAACTGTAGCAGTGTTGTGCTTTGTTGTTCAATTATCAGTGCCTGTAAAAGGAGGCTTTTAGAGTCATTGCTGGAAAACTGCCTCTACTTTAGACATAGACAGCTTCTTAGAAGATAAACTAAAATTAGCCAAGACATTAAGTTGAAGTATAATTTTGAAAGATGGGATCCATGAAATCAATGCCAAAGAAAGCTGGAGCCTTAAAATAATATCCATTACATTTTAAAATTGTTGTTACTGCCAAATAGGCAACTACATTAATTATTTAATTAAAGATACAGTTTCAGAATATTCCTTATTCTTGTAAGTTAGAAAAACCATGACTAACTTCAAGCTGTGCTGCTTCTGTTAGAGGGAGGTAAAATAAAAGAAACCCTGAGCACAGAGCATAATGAGATGAAATAATGAATGTACTTCAAGTAGCTGTGTGTGATGGTGTGTGGAAAAGAGCTGGCACAGCTCTCCAAGTGCTCTTAAAAGTCTTGCCTTCTGGCCTCTCGTTATGCTCAGTGTGCTTCCAAGGAGCAGAAAGGCAAAGTTTGCACAATTGCTTTGTGTTTTTTACGCTGCATTTGAACGGGAACCGGAATTCTCAAGGTTCTGTGTGCAAGTGCTGTTATGGAGTGTGTATTTAAGTAAGCTTTACTTTGCCTCAGAAGTAGCTGATTGTATAGCGAGTATAGATGTTCTTTCAGGTGTTCATTACCTGCTTCCCCACTGTTCTAAAAGATTTAGCTTGAAGTTGGCAAAGCCTTTTTCCTGTCTAAAGGAAGTGTATCTTGGAGTTCTGAAGCCACACCCAGCTAGTCACATGACTTCATCTCCCCACTTACAGCTCACCTTAGGAAAGATCTGCATGTTGCAAGGACTAAATCACACTAAATGATCAATTTTCCTGAATCTTCCCTTTCCAACATAGACTGTGTTCCTACCAGGCTCAGGAGCCTGAAATAACACACGATCCCATCTGACCTGGCTCCACTGTGGTGTAGTAGGCTCGTGGCTTGGTGCAGGTCAGAACCCTGCTCTGCTGTACAGGTGCAGCTTTCACCTTTGGTGCACTGGAAGATTTTTGAATTTGTGAGTAAAACTAATGACTGCATTTTTGTCCTCCCACTGCTCACTTTCATGGAAAGAAGTCTTTTTCTTGTGCAGGGAGCTCCTGGAGGAAAGTGGACTAACTGTGGACACTTTGCAGAAGATGGGGCAGATCACATTTGAATTTGTAGGCAACTCTGAACTCATGGATGTTCACATTTTCCGGGCAGATCACTTTCATGGAGAGCCAACAGAAAGTGAGGGTAGGTGTCTGGTGGGGGGAAGGAAGGATGTGCATGCTCTTCTGAGACAGCATTGCTCTTATGAAATCGAGAACTACTCATGCTAAAACGCCTCCCAGAAGGAAGGCAGCTGGGCTGTAGGGGGAAGCTGCTTGCTGACCAATATTCACGGTGTAGGCAGCAAAAATCCATGAGGAAGTCCCATGTGCAAAGTTCTTTTGTTTTCTGCCACCAGAAATGCGGCCCCAGTGGTTTCAGCTGGATGAGGTGCCATTCCATCACATGTGGCCAGATGACAGCTATTGGTTTCCCCTGGTGCTTCAGAGAAAGTTGTTTCGTGGCTATTTTAAGTTCCAGGGACAAGACACCATCCTGGAGCACAGCCTGAAAGAAGTGGAGGAAGTTTAAGAAAGCAGAAGCATTCAGCCCAGATGCTACTGCCCACATTGGGCTGCAGCACCCCACATATGACTGAAAAGGGTCTCCTTACTCAGCTCTCCAGGAAAAGGACGTATTTTCCAGGTCATGGGGAAGTAAGGAAATTAAGTGGGTTTCTTAAAGCAGAAATAAAAGTAACAAGATGTTCCATGCTGTGACGTCCCTGGCTGTGGTAAGCTTTAGTGGTTATGTGATCACAACTATTAAAAACTTAGCTGTTAACCCTTTGTAGTGGCTTAAGCTTTTCCCTCATGGGTGGAAATTTTTATTTTTAATTATTAAAAATATTTTTTTAGTAAAAACATGTGTTGTTCTGTTGTAATGGTGCTGTGAAAGCCTTTTGGAAAGTTCAGACCAGAGATTCCTTCAGGATTCTCCAGCTGAAGGCAGCAATATGAGAGTTAAGAAAACACAAGTCAGAGGTAGATGTACAGCCCTGTCTCAGCCCAGCTTTCTCTGTTGCGGCTCCTGCTGTGAAGTCGAACTATTTGAGCATTTCAGGTAAACATATGCTGAACAAATTCAGCTTTCAGCAAGTCCCTGCTGCAAAGTGCCATCCCCTAGGGCTGCAGGCTCTGTCCCAGGGCAGGAGCAGGTGACTGCTCAGCACTGATGTCAGCCCAACTCACCATGGTGGGCAGCAAAAGTTTAATCCAGCCGTGCCAGAAATAACACATCATATATGTAACTTCTTACACAAGTTGTTTTTTTTTTTTTTTTTTCCCAAACACTTTTACAGACATATAACACAGATAGAATCTTGGAATGTCATGTAGGATCTGTAAACATTTCCAGTCTACCAGCTCTAGTAATAGTTCTTTAATTCCTGCATTTGGATAAAGTGCTTCATACATAAGGCTATTTGAGCAAAGCAAAGATACAGGATATTCCAGGCAGGCAAAATTCACACCCTCTGAACTATGTTTGTTTCTTGTCTCCCTCCAGCAGTTCTGAACAATTTATACCACTCAAAAATGTCCTTCATCTGCTCAGCACGCCACAGCTAAGACTTCGGAGGATGAATAAACACCTTAAAACCTTTTCCTTTTGTGCTGTACACTTGAGTTATTTACAGAGGTTTTGATATTCACCTCTGCTTCTGACCTGGCAGTGCGGGTTCCTGGCTGCTCTAACAGAACGGCTTGGGGCAAATAGAACAAGCACAAAAGGACAGGCAGCTTGTACAGAGTGTAGGTCCTTACTGCATGGTAGGAAAGCGAATGACTAGCAGCCAATACCTGTTAAATACCTCCGTTTATTTCCTGGTGGAAACTAACTTGCTGGGTGAGAGCAGCACGTGACAATCACACAGAATTACTTTCTGTTCCTCCAAGAGTTTGGGTAGGAAAAGAACAAGCATGGCTCAGGCTTGCACTTCTCCGTTATCCCCTGTCTGCAGTCAGGTGAGTCCTTTCAGGAAGATGCTTTCCCCAGCTGTGATTTTTAGCTCACGTCTAAGAGCTGGGATGTTACTGCTCCTGCTGCCATGAGACTGACATGGTTTAAGTAAGTTCTGTCCCCAGCTGGTGATCTTTGTCTTTTAGTAAACAGCACAAACTGAAGAGTGTAAATTAGCCTGTTACAAATTCCAGGAATTACACCCTTGCATGGTCAAAGGAGAGTTAAAAGCACTGGAATGCAGCAAGGCACCATTGAACATGTTACGACTTAGGAGGAGCAACTTGCCAGGAAGATGGAAGGAGAGTGAAAGAAGGATCAAAGATTTAAGGTATTGTAAATAGAGTTTTGAGCCTTTCAACACATGATACTGACAAAGAGCCTGGATATTCCCACTTCACAGCTCGAAGTGGAGAAGCCCTCAGGAGTGCCAAAACATAGAGCCCTTTCCAGACAACAGTTTTCAGGCAGCCTTTCAGGGTCTCAGGTGTTGACTACCCTGGTACCTCCAGGACTGCTGACACTGAAGGCTGTTCTACCACCACTCCTTTGAATACATGAAAGTCCCCCGAGCTCAGGCGCACACAGAAAAGCATTTCACAAAAGCACATTAACGCTTTGGCACTACATCTTACAGGAGCATCAGATTCAGGTAGGCAGCACACACTCCTCAATTAGTCTGGCTTGGTTAGTGTTTACTGCAGAAGGCAAGAGCATGGAGCTAACTACAGCTGTTTTCCCCACACCGGCTAGGGCAGACAGACAGCTGAAGTCAGCTTGATGGATCCTTGGAGTCCCTGCTGCTTCACTCTGGAGGAAGGAAGGTGTGCTTGATGCTGCCCTCCAAGTCTGGCAGATCCATAAGCTGAAGGTAACAAAGACAGTAAGGAAATCCCTCACGCACTGAGGTAAACAAACAGTGCTATCTACGCACTGACCAGTCTCCCAGAAGAAAGGTTTGCAAACTGAGGGTTGTATGAAATAATGTCTGCATGTGTTTAGGAATGAGACAGAAGCTTGACAGTCCAGTATGAAATAAACTCAAAGTGCCAGCAGCTGGATCAGCTTTGAGAATATTGGGCCTCAGTTCTCAAATACCTGGTGAACAGAGTAAAATCAAAACAAGAAAAGCCCACCCCCAAAACTCTCCTCAAAGACACAAGGGCTGACAATGGAGGAATGGGTGTTTCGCAAAAAAAATTGATTCCAGTTTCTTTATGGGTCCTGCGGTGTCTCTATCATTGTTACAGTCTCTGCACTTGGACTGTAGAATTTGTGCTTGAAGGACAACAGGAAAGAGGAGTTAGTCGAAAGCCCTAACGTCATTTTGATGTTTGCTTTTGGGGGGTTGTTTTTTGATTTTAAATCAAGTACAAAATTGTAATTTTTTTCTAAAAATTCAGTTCCATTCAGTTCCATCAGAGTTCCATTCAGGCTAGTCCTTTGCGACCACTGCTATAGAACACTGCCCAGTCATAAATGATTAGATCTTGCCCCAAAACATATAGTATTTTCTCAATTTCACTGTTCACCACATCAGGCAAACAAAGATAAATGAGGGAGGATGGGTGCTGAGCCTAAGCACCAGCCAGAACCTTCTGATAATGCCAGGAGTGAAGAGCATGGAAAAGTCTGGTAACACACTTTCCACACTTGAACCACAACCCATCCACCTAATCAAGACAAGGTCAAGCAGAAAAACCTGTTGTGCCGTGCTTGAGATGATATCTTCTTTGTAACTGGACTGTAGAAACATTTCCCTCCCCTGCCTGCTTGTTTTGTGAGCAGAATTTCTTCTGCATCACTTAGGAAATCTCCAGGAGAGAATCAAATCTGTCACAGCCATGTGCAGTTCATCAGTCTCACTGGACAAGGCCCATGTGCAGGAGGAAAGTGAATTAACATTTGAATTGTTGGAAAAAGCTCTTAATGCATTCTGTGCAAGGTTGGCTACACACTGCTTAAGGCCCAGCACTCAAGGAATTCACCTATATCAGTGTATCTACTCCATTTTGAGGAATATGAGTAATGGTTATTCAGTCTCCTGAAACTGGGCAAATAACTTATCTTGCTCCTAGCTGAAGAAACTAATCCAGAATTTCCAGCTGGGTGAGGAAGAGTTTCATGTTGCACTGAATTTTCTAAATTTAAAAAAAAAAAAGTTTATGTGATTGGAGGATTTAAATATACTTCCTGATAATGGGGAAGTTCCCCACTGGGAAAATACTGTAATGGTTCCAGTTTGACAGCAAGCACTCATCCTTGTTAATGTGCTTCCTTTTTACCAACTCGAAGAAAATTCTAAGAAGCCAAGTCACAAATTCCCCTTTGGAAGCTATTTTGGCCCCAGAGAAGTCAGGTTCAGGGAGTCCTGTTCACAGAGTTTTGCTGCAGACGTTTGCAGTTTGATTATCAGTTTCTCTGGAGGATGTGCACCATTTCCCCTGAGATAACACGACATTCACGTTCTCCCCCTTTGCCTCCCGAGGGAAAGTCACTGGGGATACAAAGTGGAGAATGTTTAGTCCCTTTATCACAACCACAAACGGTTCTGAAAACCCCATTTCCAAGGGCTGTGGTGTTTTTAGAGATGAGAACTTTCCCTTAATTGTCTATTCTCCTTCACAAACAAACACACTGAAATGCTACCCGCAGCCAGGAAGAATGACAGTAACATCCTGATAATACTGAATTTTTGCTAATGAACTTTATCAGCACTGTGTTCCAGCCTGCTGGTGTAACAGGATGCTTCTGATATTATACCAAAGAAAACACCAGCCTTCAGGTCAGCAGCTCTCCAACAGACCTAAACAGCTACTCACCAGATGGAGGTCAGAACCTCCAGACAAAATAAACAAGCTACCTTGTAGCTGTTCTGCTCCTGTAGTACGAGTGGTTTACATTTAAGGAGTGTTTTAGTCAATTATTTTCTCATTTATGCCAGGCAAACTCCTCTGAGTTCCTGAACCCAGCTGTCTTTGGCCCCAAACTGAAAAATAAGAGCAAGTCCCCAGGCTGCCCTGCAGCCCTGAAGGGAAACACACTGACAATACAGTCCATCCAGCACCGTCAGGAAAATCCCTGTCACACAGCAGCACTGACCCCTGCCCAGCTGGGTTACAAAATCCAACCACTTCATTCATTTTGTGCTGAAGTCTAGCAGTAAGAAATCAAATCCAGACACCTACAATGGGATGGGGGATGGCTTTCAGCTTTCCTTATGCACACACATCCCTAACACAGGCCCTCCAAGGTATAAAAGGCAATTTATCTCCACTACAAGCAAGTGCTTCAGCTATCCTGTTCATCTCAGCACTTCAGAGACGTGCAGAGATGTGTCAGCACAGCTGCAGATAAACACGATTGGAGGACTGTTAGTACAAGATGCAGAGGCCTCAGCAACAACACTGCAGCACTCGCTGTGCCAGGCCATATCCCAGCCCCATGAGGAGTGTCTGCAGGATAATGAACATCAGCTCTGCCCCAGGGCATTGCAAAATTACAAAATTGTCTCTATATCCATATGTTCTGCCCCACATCCAGTCTGTCTAAATCAGAGAGCAGCTCAAAGCAGCAATGTTTAAAAAAAAATAAAAATAAAAATAGCTGTTTGGAGGATTCATTGGAGGTAGAGGTCCCACCCCTTCGCTGACTGCCCTTCTTGCTCCATGTGGGATGCTGGGAATGTTAGTTGGAAAAGAAGTTTCCCTCTGGAGGTGACAGTGGTGGAGTTGGCATACTGCTAGATCCCACGAAAAGGCAGCTCAACTTCGGCTTCAATTCATTCCAAACTTTACTCATCTGTGAGTGGAGAAGGAGAGAAAGCAGACATGACCACGCAGCAGGTAACAATCTCACCACACGGAATTCAAGCAGCAGTCTCGGGTACTCAGAAGCACAACACAAATTTGCTGAAGTATTTTCAGGAAGTTCAGTGGACCCAGACTGTTCCTTTTAGATGGGTGCTATGGGCAGCTCCCTTTTTCCTAAGCCATGTATAGAACATTTTCCTGAGCCATGTATAGAAGGGAGATTTCTCTTCATCATATTCCTTTACTGAAGGGATGGAAGGGAGCTGAAGGAGAAGAGACTTTTCTGATATAACCAAAGCAAGAAAGTCTATATAGGGGGAATATTAAAGGCCATATTTAGGGCTAACAAAAGGCAGCTTCTAAGTTTTAGAGCAAAACCCAGGAAGTTTTCTTGTCGTACAATTTATATGTAGCACAACAAAAAAGCAGATTAATCTAGCAAACACACATCATTCATTCCAGAGCAAAAATTTAATAGTTGGGTCTTTTTCAACTACCCATAGGGTAGGGCCAGCTACAGGTGAGAGAAGAAGAAAAGAAGAAAAAAAACTTGCTGCAAGAAGATAGTCTTTTAGAGGCCGACCTTGATCTTCACCCCAAACTGGAAAAACTTCAGGTAACTTTTTAACTTATGAGAGAGCCCAGCTGCACAGATGATTAGAAGATGAAGGCCAATGGGTGAAAACAAATCCATTCAAATTCTCATTCGTATTTTGGGAAAAAGGACACAGTCCAGAACTCACCTCTTTGTGACCCTGAATCTGGGAGTTGACAAAGGCCCCCAAAATGTGAGATGTGAGAGGCAGGTAGATGTGGATGAGCTGTGTCTCCTGGTGCAGGCAATACAGGGAGAAGTAATTCCGCAGCTCCATGGTTATGATCGCGTTTTCTTGCTGAAAAAAAGAGGAACTCGGTGACCAGGAAGAGGGTGCCAAGCACTTACAGCAGGAGAAAACAGCATTCCTCCCCATACTAGCAATTCAAACACATACCAAAAACCTAAAACGGGCAGTTCCTGGACCCATTTGATCCAACAGGAACTGCCCTCTCCATCACGCAGACAGCTGCTTCCCACAGGTCCGGCAAATGACACGCTGCCAGAGAGCCAGGAACAAGCGTTGAGGAAAACAAACACATTTTCCACGTGGCACAGCGGGCAGCTCAGATTTCCCAAAGTACAGGCTACCCTTTCAGTCCAAAACTTCCTGCAAATGTGACTGAGCTACAGAGCAGCACCATTACAGGGCCCAGTCCCACCCTTTGCTCTCCCAGGTGCCTGCCCTACCTCCACGATCCGAGACTCCAGTTGCTCCACCGATTCTGGTTCTTTGTTCTGCACAGTGGCACTCATCATCTGCTTCTTCATCATGCTGTACTTGTGCAACGCTCGCTGGTGCTTGTGCAATACCCCCTTCTCGTGCCTTTCACACAGGTCCTTTATGGGAAAAGAAAACAACAGGTACACAGTGGGAGCCAAGAGTCAGCAAACACACAGCCAAGCACATCACATGTGCTCACACTTCATGTCATTTCTATGCTGCAGATTTTTGCTCCTTTGCTTTCAAGAGGGTCAAAAAATGCCATTAGCTAAGAGTTTAAGAAACAAAACTGCTTGAACCCAGACCAGTAAGCTTAAGAGGCAACCTGGAGCATGACTTCTGCCAACATTTTGGATCTTATCAGACCTCTTATCTTTTATGACCGTCTCAGTATTAAGTGCTGGCAATTAATTAAAGCACCGGCTCAAGAGTGTCCTTCAATTTCCGTCCCAGCCTGGGAATGTCAGGAGAGGCTACCACGTACAGTTGACCAAAAGATTAGCACTACTGAAATGCTTTCATTCATAACTGAACTTGTGTCTCAATGAGCAAACCAGTAGCAACCTAGTTCACTGCTTTGACTCAAAAGCAGCCAAATCTTAAAACAAAAAGTTAGCCGATCCATATAGTTTAACCAGTGAAATTTTTAAATTCCTTCCAGAGTTTGCTCTTTGGCAAGTTCTCATCATCAGACAAGCTGACCAGTAAGGCTACAGAGCTCCTTATGGCCAACAGCCACTCCCCTCCCGCTGCCAGATGCCCAGTTTGCCTCTGAACTGGCCTCACAGACAGTTTTCCATCCAGTTGGCGTTACACCCTCTAAAGAGCACAAGCTTGCTCTAAACAACTTTCTGGTTGGCAGAAGAACAGCAGAACTCACTTTATAGGACTGGAGTAAATCCAGGAAAAGGTTCAACTTCTCCACCACATCATTCTCTTCCTGTTTACCCTAGGAAACAAGGAAAAAGTACATTTTACGTAAGCCTGGCATCACAGCCCTTCATCCCCCCACACCACGCAGGCTCTCACTGCTCTCTCCAGGGCACAGCGGCGCTTACACAACTGCATCAAAAATCTCTCCGATGCCACTGGAGTGTTTAGTCCTCAGTGTGCAGAACAAAGACCTGACTGAGGCAGGAACAGCTTTTCCAACTGACTGATCATTAGAACACGAGGAGTTGGTTTCACAGGCCTGCGTGTCAATCCTTTCAGCGCACTCTGCCTGGAATTCCTTGCTCTTGCAGATTCCTCCCATCTTTCATCTTCCCTTCCTGCAATGTAACTAATCCATTAAAACTCTGAATACCTGTGTGTTCCCCATAAAATAGTTCATGCATCAGAAGGCAGAGATGAGACACCAAGAAATATTTCACTACCAGTTTTTTTATTTTACAAAATACTCTTTTCTTCCTGTATCAATAGAGTTCTCTGGAGCGTAAACTCCAGAGAAAGAGACCTGGCCTGACTGATCTACAAAAGCACGCTGAGTGTTTTAACACAATGAGATGAGCAGCACTGAAGACAAAACTATTACTTTTCCTTCCCAGACTGTCGTGTTCTCACATTATTCTGACAGTCATTACCACACTGTACACTTAGACAGGAATGCGGTGCTTCTGTCTGAATGATTCTCATGTAACGTTTAAGTACATGAATGTGAAAATTTGATTCAGAAATAAGTTATTCTGGGTTCTCTGTAGCAGATTAATAAGATGGAACACAGCACTTTTGGACAGCTCACCCTAGTAGTGAACTTAACGTGTGCAGTAACCATTTAAAATTAAGAAAGCAAGCAGGTTTTTCCCTGCTTTCCCTTGCCTGTTACATTTTTTCCCATTTAAACACAGTCCAGGTATTTCACACAAGTTTGAACAAGCAGGCTGGTAGCTGAGGATGTGAGCTTGGACTACAATCTCCTTCCTGAAGGCCTTATGTCCCCAGAGTGCATGATTCAAGATGGAATTTAAGGCAGCAATGTCCCTCATCCATGTTACAAAAAGAAAAAAAAAAAAAAACAAACTAAAGGACTCACCTGCTGCACAGCCTTATCTGCCAGAAGTGCAAATTCAACAGACAGACCCTTCAAGGCTTGTTTCAGAGTCCCCCATGTGTTGTTATTCAAAGCAGCCCAGGAAGGAAGAGGGGTAGTGTCTGAGCCCAAAGCGCTGGAAGGAGATAAGCAGTGGTCACATCTAGGAGACAAATCCCACTGAGTAGATAAAAATTATTTGCAGAGAGCAGTTCAGAGTTGCAAAACTGTCTGAATAGGTCCCAGTGCTGAGCTACTACTGTCCCCTCACAATGCAGTTAACTGTGTACAGACTGGGGAGAGAGACAGTAACACAAGTACCTGAATGTGAAGGTATTTCTGTTGTCTTTCCTCACACTCTAGGGAATGCAGCCTTAGTGGAAAGCGTGCATTTCCTCCTTTCACAGAAGGAAAATTGATTATGTCCTACAGCATGCACTGAAATACCCATTTTTACCAGACCATTTGCAGGTAAACTTTACAACGGTTTAGAGTTCTAAACCAGCAGTAGAAACATTCACATCAGCAAACCCTGTTCCTCCCAACCTACCTTAGCTCCTTCCCAAATATGAGGAGGTCGGAGGCGTTATCGATGGCTCGGGAAGCGATCCTCTCCGCACGGTCCCGGAGCTTATAAAAGCTGTTATAAATATTCCTGATCAGCTCCCTGCTGGCAGCAAACTGGGCCTGAATGTCAGCTGGGAGGAAGTCCTGAAGGAGTACAGAGGGATTACTGGTGGATAAATCAGAGTCTGCAGAGGGGGACAGGCTTCCCTCTTGTGCTCACTCCCTCATGCTGTGCTCTAACAACTCTGAAGAGATGAAGAGATCAGTTTCCCATTTAGTGAAACACTAAATTCAGGTGTTCAAGTCAGATGTCACACAAACAGCCCTAATTTTCAGAAGCAGAAAGAGGTTCAAATACCCAGTGTAGATGGAGTGGCCAAAATCTGCAGTTCTACTATGCAATTAAAACAGGGTTTGTGAGGTTTCAAGCTCACAAGTTCTGATCTGATCCTACTGGTAACTCCCAGCCCAGTAAAGTCAAGCATGAACTGAAAGTTCAGCTTTTTTTTGACCAGTTTATCACTGGTAAAAGCCTGAATTAAGCTCCAGTTACAAAACCTTCTGCAAGCATTGCAGGAACCTGAACAACAACTTGCTTTGAAATTGCTCAACAAACACAGTGGATGTGTACTTAAAACTTGTCATAGCACAAATCACTGGGATAAACAGATATATGGAGAACTTATAACTAACTTTTCCATAACAGTACAAATTGCTCTCCCACAGGGAGAGGACAACAGACAGAATGAGGGCTTGAGCACAAAGGAAAGACATCAGTCTAGATACTAACTTTTAAATTGTGCAATTTGCGCGTTTGTTTGTTATGCAAGTACAAGTAATTACAGAGAAACATGTTCTGAGCAGGATTAATTGTTTAATCTTTATCATACTCATGAGCCAGAATTTAGCTAGAAATATCAGGCCCTTAAGAGTCAAAAGTTTATTTGATCTTTTCAATAAAATGACAAGTCCTTCAAACTCTGGAAACAACTGTCTCCTACCTAAGGTCTCCATCACTGCACAAATGCCATAACTGAAGCACTTGGAGAAGAAAGGCATTTAAACCAGAATAACACATTGCAAGAGATTCATATACATACCTTGGCCTGTGTAGCTAATCTGCAAGTCACAAATTCATCTCCTACTCCCTGGACCAACTCCCTTAGCTTATTCTGTACGTCCTGGAGAGAATACAGAATCAAATGAGCATGAAATAACTAAGCAACACACAGGCAGTTCACACAGGTCTCAGATACATTGCAGCAGTAAGGCACAACTCAGCAGATACAGCTTTACCCAGGTTAGGTTTAATTTAAGGAAAACCATAGTGTCTATTCCCCTAAGAACAGTTATAATTTTCAAAATACTACACTCCTGGCATTGAGTGAAATTACCTTCCACTTTCCACTGTGGAAACACCTAGTGAGAGAAAATTCTCTTCATCACAGGGAGCAAACCCATGTAGGTTAACAGCAATTCTGAACGCTGTGCCCAGTGAGGCAGTTACAGCAAGACATGCAAGCTCAGGACTATTGCTAACAAACACTCACTGAGCCACTGAAGGACAGAAAGAGTTTCAAGAGCACATCTTCTGAGAAAGGGGGATGTCGAGCCACCAGGTTTATAAATCGCTTCAGCGCTCTCCTCCTCGATTCTATGAACTCGCGATCAGCTGCGGGAAGAAACATGGAATTTCAATTAATGCACCTCACAGTACATCTCAGAAAGGAAAAAGCAAGCACTGCAACACAAACCAAAGAATGGTTACCTATAGTCTGTCAGCTCTCAAAACCAGACGTTTAGATTGACCACCTGAACAAATATTCCATCAAGCATTCTTTACCTCTTCCCAAAATCCAGCATACATAGCTACACGTGGTTATTTTCACAGGGTGGGTCAGGGAGGAAGGATAAACAACCAAGCCTAAGGCCTGAAACCTCCACTTACAAACTATGGGCCTACAGAGATTCTTCTTCCTCTGAATCAGTTCCACAGAGGATATCCCAGTCTGTTTGGGACTCCTGGGATCAGCATCCATCCTTTTCATGTAAGATGTCAAAAAGCACTTTGGAAGACTCGCACAGTAATCTGCAGTACATCCATCCAGAGTCTTTACTTGTCAAACTAAAAAAATTCTGCTCCTCTTGTGAAACAGGAAGATTTTCAATCGGGCAATAACTGCAGTAAGGCAGTAAATCAAAGTTCCTGGAGTTTTTCAGGAACAATAAAAAATAAGATCAAAGATTAAAGGAAAAGAAAGCAGCATGGAAAGAAATTAAAGGAACGCTCTTATCCATGACAACACTCTCATACCATGAAGATTTCCCTCAGTTTCAAGCTGGCCGTTTGCTGGCTCTGAGGACTCTCACAGGTGATCCTCAGTACAGCACCACCCACCAATCCATCTTACTGCCATTGGGGTTGCAGATCTTGATTTTGCTTTGCTCACACTCAACCTCCACGGACGTTTGTGAAGTCGTGCACACACTTCCACAGGATCTGCCTCAGTTGGCTGCCATCCTCCAAACGAGCAGAGCAGGCCATCCATCTCCATCTGGCAGATGGAGGGGAGCAGACCCCCATTGGGACCCGTGTGACTCAGCAGAGGAGCACACCAAGGACAAAGCACGGAGCTTTGTCCATCCAGCTCTGGGACTTGGAGGCTCCAAGAGTCACACATCTATACTAATCCATCAAATCCTGTGTCCTGCAATACGGTTTGTCAGTCCATTAATCTGCTCAGAAACAAGAACTACTCGTTCCCCTTCCTTTTTCCTGTTTGCAGTTTCCATTAGGCCCACTTCCACAGCTCCTCTATATGCAGTCACTGGACTAAAGGCAATCAGCACTCTCTGCCTTATCACAGCTTTGCACTGCATTAGAACTGTTCTCCTAGCACAGTTTGGGAACTAATCCCACCAGCTTTTTTTTCCTAAAGTTATGATATGCGTGGGAAGAAATGCACTGATGAATGCAGGGAAATATCAACACACCAGCAATGCAAGGAAATAACAGTCCCTGAAAAGGGATAGATATTGGGAGCTCCTTTCAAGCATCCTCTCTCCACTGAGATTAATTAGAGACGGTATCTTTGCTCACAGGTGCTGCATGAAGTGGAAATTCTGGCTGAGAACACTGAATCAGGTTAAATTCAATACATGGGTTTCACACCCCAAAAAAAAAGTCTTCACAGTTCACATTCCATCATAAGAATATATGACCACTGAAGCCTTTCAGGGGTATGATTTTGCTTTGCTCCAGTTCACTATACACCCTGCTCTGCTCACTGTTTACCAGTTCTGCTTTACTGAAGCAATACATGGACTCCTCAACTGAAATCAATTATTTATTGAAATACAGTGAGCTTAGCACCATGGGCAGGAGAGAAGACTCTGAAAAGCTTGTTCTTTCACAGATAAAGTATTAAACAAGATAGGATTCTACACAACATTTGAAATAATGCATGCTTAAAACCAGCGTCAATATTTGAGATTAATGAAAAATGTTCCTGAAGGAGCTTTGATATGCTTTCTGTCTTGGGATACCTCTTGGTTTCTAGTCCAACAGCTAAAGTATACTTGAATTAACTGACACTGATTCCATTTAGGTAGGAAAAGAACTTTTAAGATCAGTGAATCCAGCTGTTAAACTAACACTGCCAAGTCCACCACTAAACAGTGATCATCATGACCAGTTTTTCTAAGAAGCAATACCTGCAACTCTGCCATGCTCTTGTGTGGACTTACACCTAAAATCTTATTAAGAAAAATCATTAGATACTGAAATTCCACAGGAAGAAAGCCCACTGAAACTTTGCATTAATATCTCACCTATGGAAATTTCTAGGATGGCAATAACTCACACCTCCAAATTGTGAATTATAACCTCAAAGTTGTTGTCCGAGCCAAGCAGAAGCCAAGACTTTCAATCTTTTAAATATTTCTTTTCACCAGTACCACCTTGATCGCGCTTGCACCGTGAAGCAAAACCCCTCCAGTCAGAAATCAAGATGCAGGTTTACCTCCCAGCACCCTCTTTGGGGGCAGCGCGGGCACCATGCGATACGGGAACTTCTGCAGCAGCGTCTCGTGGAACACCACAAAATCGTTGTATCGTCTGTACACCGAGCACTTGAACCTCTGCAGCGAAGGAAGGGGGGATAAGTCAACACGCAGCTCAGACAGCAGCACTGGCACTGGGGGGTTTTGTGCTGCCAATACAATTTCTTCACCAACTCAAAACAGTTTGAAACACTGAGCGACCTACACTGATTTGTTACAAAACCCTTCAGTTCTCATCGTCATACATCTGCTTTGGTACAGAGCTCAGGTTTCAAGCCAGCGAACGTGCAGACCATCCTTCACACCTCACTTAGATGGTCCCTGCTGCAGAGGCCCAGGTCAGGAAGGCCCAGTGCTACTGCATTAAAAGTCAGCCCACACAGCTGGTCTACCTCAAACCAGCATCACCCAGCACATCTCAACCACTCAAGACTTTGCCAGCAGAAACTGCAAAGACATTCTTAAGGGGATACGTTCTCACCAAGCCCAAAGCTTGTTCACATTACCTTGCTGGAAACCTCATATTCCACATGTTTCAGAAAAAGGCCCTTCTTCTCGGGTATAAGCTCCACCTGCACACTATCCTTGCTCAAGAGCTCTTGGAGGGTGTGGGAAAGCAGCAGTGGATTTCCCTGGGGCGTCTGCATTAGAAATTGTTCCGGTTCCCTTGGTTCATTTACTGGAGGCTTTGCCAAATCTAGAAGACAAAAAGGGAAAAAACAGGAGACCTGATAAGATATAGTAAAAGAAGTAGCCTTAAAATATTCTGTTCCTTTGTTTGGTGCTCCCAGAGTGGTGCAACACCACCACAAGCCCAGCCAGGCCACTCCCCTGGGAGGTTATGGTGCTTCACACACGTTCCCAACACCGTTCCCAACACCGGTACCTCCCTGCTCTCAACACCCAGGAGCACCACCAATTATATCGAGTCAGAGAGACATCTCCACCAAGCAAAGAATCACAGGCCAAATTTCCTCTGTGAATCAGCTAAGAGGCCTGCATTTCCTGTCTGTCCAGCTCCCACCATAGCAGGATCTGCCAAAATGAACGAAATCCTTGCTCAGCACTTTTGGATCCTGTCTAGAACAACTCATGGAAGGAAAGAAAAATGTGTCGTTTTACTGCGCTGCAGAAATTTAATCCATTAATTTTGCACATCATAACAAAGGAAGGAAACACTTCATTTGACATAATTTTACTAAACTCTATGATAGTGCACTACGGTGAGCGTGAATTACAATAATTTACTATGTCAACACACTTAAGGTCCAAAGCAGAGGGAAAAGGTTCCTAATAAGGGCTACAAACCCAACAATTCCTCAATCACAGCAAGCTATGGCAAAATCTTCAAATTTACCTATTCTATTCCACTGCTTGTGGTTGGAAAACAAACAGCTTTTGACAGAGAATTTGACCATAGCTGGGCAGCTTTGGACAGTAACTGATTCTCAGACAGATGCAGAAGTGAAAAAAGATGGGTCTTAAGAATGTGGCCCCAGAGGACAGATGACATCAAAGAAGGGGCAAAGCTGATGACTCAGTGTTCTCTTATCAAGTGCCTGACTGCAGCTTATTGTCTCAATCTGACTTTATAACGACATCTATTACGTGACTGTAAACTAAGCTTACACTGTTTTTCAAAGCAATCCTTTCTTTTCTACCCATTCCACACATAGGAAACAGTGTGAAAAATGAGGGTACAACCCTGGAGTCTATTCACCCCATAGCGGAGCTCTGCTCTCCAGTCTGGAGCAGGCGGGTTGCTTCCTCTCTAAGAGGAATATTGTGAACAAGCTCTTTTACAAAGCAAGTCAAATCCACTGATGAAAGGTACCTGAAGAGCCAGGTAGGATGCATTATCCCTTCCTTGCCATTGTGCAGAAGTTCTTAAATGTATCTGCAATTTTGAGAACACAGTCAGTAACACTACAGAAGCAAGAAGTATTTCTTTAAGCTTTGATACATAGTTCAAAAAGTTGTTAACTGTGTAACAGATTAACTCAGGGAAGATAACAAGTCGTATCCCTGACTTGAAAGCCCTGACCTCCTCCTGATAAGGATTTCCCACCTGCTCCTTCATGTGCCCTAGGCCCTGATAAATAGGGAAAACAAGCAGTCTTTAATTCCTCAGATTTATGACTTCATAACAGACACTACGCTATTTGTTCCATAAAATGGCTTAATGAAACCAAACCAAATCCAGGACAAATGACCTTATCCCACATGCCTCATCAGGCTTCAGATTCCTGCTAATGTGACTCAGAGAAGCAAGTCTTAACACCTCTGCTTTAATGGACTAATATATCACCTGCTAACCCCACCTATGAAGCAGCTCCTAAAAATTTCCAGCTACCTGCCAGAAATTTGCAGTTAGATAATGCAAGCTAATTCAGCGTTGACACGGGATATTGCTGGATGAAGTGACAACATCCGTAGAGCACAAGGCATCCTGGATATCCAGAGCATCAGTTCTCTGGGTGTCCACCCTTGTAATTCTCGGGTTTAACTGCTTAAGACACATCAGTGAAATGCAACACAACACAGCAGGTGTTGCCACTCCTCCAATGCACACACACACCTACACACAATTCCAGAGCCTTCAGTGGTGCTCAGCCACTGGCCAACCTCGCAGAGGCCTCCCCCAAGGGGGCTGCTCAAAATGCACCCCAACTACTTCCCCAAGCAGCGCCGATCTGTACTAACACATCTCCTCCTGCCTAGTGATTCACTGTCTCTGCTTCCCATCTTTCTGCTGGACAACCAACAGCACAAACTGGTCCCTGAACTGGGGCTCAGCATCGTCAGGTAAACTACTGAAAGCCCAAGGGCAAGAGATAGGTATGAGGAGAAAAGTGTATGGGGTGAACACGAAACCCTCAGTGTTTCATCCGTAAGTCCCAGAACCAAACTGGTGCTGAGGACTCTCAGGTCCATTACAGATCTGAACCCCATTACCCAGTAAGGCACCTCCAGAGTGATGCCCCACCAAGCAAGACTCCACAATCCTTTGACAATTCAGCCACGTTCAGCTTTTTTCTAGGTAATTCTTCCCCAGTTTTCATCAAGTTACTCTCTAAATTTGCTTTCTAAAATTCACCTTTTATGCCTTCTGTTTATCAGCAGTTCACACTCTTGGCTCTCCCTGAAATATTCTGTAGCTTCTTTACATCTCAACCTTGTCTAAATGTGTGAAATCATACAAACCAGACAACCATGCAAACAAGTTTGAATAATTACTATTTAATTAATAACCTCAGCGTGTCTGGTACCAACAAGACAGTTACTCAGGGTGAATCCACACCCACAAACACTGGTCCGAGAACACAAGAAAATTACTTCGGAACAGCTGTTAACCTGCTTTTAGGAACTGCTTATCATGGCATTAACACTAACCCTACAGAGCAATAGATACTGGAGCTGTTCTTCAGCCCATTCTTCATTGTATTTACTAAGGAGCCTATTTGGGAACAGCCTCAAGAGCCCTGGCCAGGAGTGGTGGATAATAGTGGGAACTCATTGGTATGAGCTCCTGTGTTCAGCCAGCAAAAGGATTTACATGCATTGTAACAGAATACTTAATGCTTCCCATCACGGGCTCTCTGCTGGAGAACAGCTAATTTTGAAAACATTCCCTTTGGTTTCAGCAGATCATTATCTAGAAAGTTTATATAGAGAGAGCAGCAAGTGGATACAGCAATGAGGTATGGAATGGTCCCCTGGAACACTGGGAAGCAGACAAAATAAAAATCAGCTTTTTCCTACAAGCTAGGCTTTTGCTACCGCAGTTTCTCAATCTGTTGTCAATAAGATATCAGGAAGTAGCCTGGTACAGCTGAAAACAAGTTGATATAAAAGTTAAAAATAATACATATACATATGCAAGCAAGAAGACAAGATGACAAGAACTAGAAGTTTGAAGAAGCATTCAAAGCATGGCCCAATTTTTGTTTGGTCGTAAAAGAAAACAGCTATGAAAATACCGCATAATACTTTTTTTTTTTTGTAACATGTCAGGTAGCCTTTGGACTGAAGGCAGTTGAAAAATTTACCCAGAGAACAACTGAAATAGAAAATTTCTCTACTTCATACCATGTGTTTCACGCTTTAGTTAGTGCTCAACGTTTATTACTCCACTGATACCACTGGGCAGCAATCTGCCCTCCAGAGTTACCAGTTTCCTTTATCCGAATTTCCAAAATCACGCCTTTATGAAAGCCAGAGCAGAATTCCAAGTACCTGGACAGCTGCACAGAGGTTTTACATGTGAGTAAGCACATACAGTGGAGCGATGCCAGGGCTGGAAGCACAGGTGGTAAATCACAACATTGATCTCCCTTCCCTGTTTAAGCTCTGTCAATCAAATCGGGAGGCCTTATCTCCATTTTNCATCTATGAAAAGTCCGCATAATTCTTTTTTTTTTTTGTAACATGTCAGGTAGCCTTTGGACTGAAGGCAGTTGAAAAATTTACCCAGAGAACAACTGAAATAGAAAATTTCTCTACTTCATACCATGTGTTTCACGCTTTAGTTAGTGCTCAACGTTTATTACTCCACTGATACCACTGGGCAGCAATCTGCCCTCCAGAGTTACCAGTTTCCTTTATCCGAATTTCCAAAATCACGCCTTTATGAAAGCCAGAGCAGAATTCCAAGTACCTGGACAGCTGCACAGAGGTTTTACATGTGAGTAAGCACATACAGTGGAGCGATGCCAGGGCTGGAAGCACAGGTGGTAAATCACAACATTGATCTCCCTTCCCTGTTTAAGCTCTGTCAATCAAATCGGGAGGCCTTATCTCCATTTTACAGATGGCTGATACCACCAACTCCTTATTACACCAGGTGCTAATCAGATAAATTTATTAGACATGCTTAAGCAGATGGTGCCACAGAATCAGTTGTTGTATTAGTAGCGTATTTTCTCGAAGGAGAAAGGAGCCTGCAAGGAAGCAAAACCTTCAGGAAAAACAGCTAAGATCTCTCCTCCACCATTACAGGCCACAGCTGTGCGGAGCAGAGGGGATCCAACCCACAGGAAATGCAAGGGAATATGAAAACTGACTGGTTTTGTAGACAGATACCTCAGATTTCTCCCTGGAAAAAATGAGGCCTCCACTACCAACTCCTGGGCCAGGAATACTAAAGCAGCAATGTAAATATCATTCATCAGCATTTCCCTTTCCTTTCCGTCATGAGAAGCCTCAGGAATTATGGAAATGCCTTTCCCCCTTTCGTGTCAAACACATTCCTCCATAATTCCAGAATCCAGTGTCCACATCAGCCTCCCTGAAAGCCGGTGCAGATTTCAACTACAAATTCAAAGAGATTCCCCTCTTAGTTTTCTTTTTTAAAAATATTACATAATTTTAAATCCCCTAAAAAAAGAGAAAATAACAACAGAAGTCCCACCAAAAAAACCCAAACAAAACTTTGTTCCTATAAAAGGCTTAACATATTTTTTGAGACAACTGCAGACAACTTGTTTGGGCTGTTTTGAAGAATTTAAAACCATGCAATTCTTATTTAAAAAGGAGAAAAGCAAAAGAATCAGTCTAGCAAAGCTAAGTGTTCAACATGGAAGGAAGGTCTGTATTTCTTACTGGGTACAAGAAAAGTTATCGTATTTAGCTTCACTCTAATTAAGAGTCTCCTTCCTTCTCCTTCCCAACAATTCCCTTGTAAATACAAGCTACCCAATGCCAAAACGAGATAAAACAGCTGACACACTATCATAAAATTAGATGCTGGGAAACAGGCTCCAACATTTTGTTTTTCTCCTTAAAAGAAAAACAAAACACCACCACCACAGCTTTCTCTGTGCAGATGTCAAGTATGTACCCTGCACTAGTTTGTCTGGGTTTTCTGGGGATTTTTCTTCGGTTAGGTTTTTATATTTCCCTTTGTTTTTGAGATATTGCTGGTAGTTTGGGGGTTTTTTTTGAGTGGTTGTTTGGGGTTTTTTCCAAGTAAGTTTAAGATTGTTATTCAGCACTTGGTGCTCTTAAAGATGAAACAGAGAAATTATGCCACAACTCAAAAATAGATGAGACTATTTAAGCTTTCTTTAGTAATATTTAAAAAGCACCTGAATTTCTGCAGTCCCCTGCTGCTGTAGGCCTCTCAGCTGCTTCTCAAACTACCACAATCTCGTACTCCAGCAGAAAAAACTTCAACACCAACTTATCTCCTCCCAATGTCACAGAGATTTACTGTGTGTAAAGAACTAACCCTAAGCCTAGCGCCCTGTTCTTTTAACGATGCTGTTAGATCATCAACTGATTCATCTGCTTTCCCAAGCCTGGGAACACAAGGGACACATTCCATTCACAAGTCAGCCATGAGCCGCAGTCCCCAGCCCTAGCGAACACAATAAAGTGAGATGCAGCTACTTTGAAGAAATAACAGGATTAGCGGAGAGAAATCCATCGAGGAATGTGCCCAAAGATTACAGAGACAAAAAGTCAAATGCTCACTAGGGCTGGTTCCCAGCGCTCAGTGGATGACTGCTAAGATATCATTTTTCACAAAGAGGTTGGAAGTGTAAAAATTCTCACCCAAAAACGTAACGAAGCAAGCAATAACCCAAACAACTACTCCGGGAAACTTTCACAAGGACATTTTAGCCTGACTACAAAACTGGCAAGTTTCCACAACCATCTATCCTTATAGAGGTCAAGAATATCCCATGAAAAGAAATAGTTTATCTTTGTTTTGCTTCTCATCTTCCTTACACGTTTCTCACCCTCCTGATTACGCTGGGGGAAGAACTTGATGTTAGCATTTAAGCATTAAAAAATGGCATTGCCACTCCAGACACTACAGCCTCCCAATGGTCGTTTCACACATTTTAGAGTTAGGACAAGCTCATTCACACCCCAAATCCTATTGAAAAGCAAGCATCAAAGCTCTCCTCTTTTTGTACCAATCCCACATGTCTGGAACTGGTAAATTTTTTTCCATCAACTCGAACCACCTCATAAAACTTGAAGACTGTGGGGGAAATCAGTAGTCATGTGCAAATTATCCTGTCTGTAACCTGTAGAGCCCTCCCCAGCAAGCCCTCCCAAGGGGTTCACACACAGTTAAAGGTTTACCATCCGAAGAAAAAGAAACACCTCACTCCTACACAGCCAACACACCTGGCTTAGCTCCCTGCAATCGCTGCAAAACAGACTCACATGGAAGTCATAGCAAAAGGGGGGGGAAAAGTCAATAAAAGCCACCCTGCAAAATTGACTACAACATATTGGACATTATCCTTTTTTCTGTTCTCTTTGGTTGTATTGAAGTACTGTGAACTCTGCAAAATCAAAAAGACAGCATTTGTATGTGCTCTCATAGGGAGGCATCAGTGATACCTATCAGGACTCTCCATTACTCTGCATATTTCATTCCTCCCAAAATACTCACTGACAAGCTGCTGATCTCCAAAAAAAATTACATATGGGTGTGAAACTTCAAAAATCTTTGAACCTGCATCATGATGCTAGAAGTAAAAACATTGCTGCATACACAGCATTATTTTTCATTAGCTAAAATCATTATATAGCCTCTCTCAGTGTTCATCATAAAATCTTCACCAAAGAAATCAAAGTTTTCTAAAGAAGGCTGAGTAGATCAGAAAGGTACAGAAGAACCATCACCATAAGTTAATCAGTTCAAGAATACTCGGAGACAACAGTTTTATCTCTATAAGGCTCCTGAAGCAGATGGTAAATCTGTAACAGACATACCTGAGCAAGCTCTCTCTTTGGTACAGTAGGACATTTTTTCCACAAAGGCTGCTGTTCAATATGTTACATCAGTCCTGGACAGAAATATTCCAAAATAATTTATTTATAAGCATTATCTGCATCAGGAGCATCACAGGCCTAACAAGAGCAAACTCATAGTGGATCCTGAATATAATCCAACCAAACCATTTTTCCCTGCATTAAGCTTACCTACTCATTTTTCTTTCCAAACTGAGCAAAAAATACACTATGCACAGAGCAGGTACAAAACTTCAGCCACTTCAAAGAGAAGTTTAGAGAACCTTCTAAAAGTTTCCTTCAGTTTAACTGTTAAGGAGTCTAACATTTTATTCCTTCAATTCACCCAGGAGCTCCCTCCATCTCTCATTTCGCAACCAGCTCTGGCAGCATTTGGCTACGAGTTTCCTCACCCCAGACCAAGCTGCACGCTCCTAAAACTCCAGCGTCTGGAGCTGGTGCTTTCCGCGCTGGATGTGCCGCTGGCTCGGCTCGGAGCGGAGGCACAGGGACTGCCCGTGCCGCTGCCCACTGACCCGCTGCGGAACGGTCCGCGCCCGCTCCGCCGTGCCCCGAGTCCAGCTCGGCGGGCGGGGAGCAGGCACGAAATAAAGTCTGTCCACACGCAGGGAGCGCTCGGCCGCGTGACTCCCCACGGGAGAAGTTCTGGACCGCGCCCCGAGCCCGCGTCCAGCCCGCAGAAGGGCTGCGGGGAATTGACCGCCTGCGGCCACCGGGGTAACCTCCCGCCGCCCCGCCGGGCAGGTAACCCCAGCGGCCCGGGCGCCGCCAGCGCTGCCGCTCCTTCCCCCCGCGGGGCACAGCGCACGGGGAGGGACCCCCGCCGCCCCCGAACGGCACCGCCGG
>VYZQ01040051.1:0-22837 GCA_013400655.1 Mystacornis crossleyi
TTTATTTTTATGCAGCACTGATGGTCTGTCCTGAGAGCTCCACGAGGCAAAGATACAAGAAGAGGACAGGCATCTCTTTACACAGCTGACCTGGTGTGAATACCAGGGAATAGCTCTGTATTTTTGGGTATAGCACTGGCAAAAAATAACAGTAAATGAGGCATGAAAGGCTAATGCTCAAAATACTACACAAGTGTAAATTAAACTTTCCTCTAATGAGGGGAAAATGAGGCACAGATGCAATAAACGGATCGATTTTTAAGCTCACAGAAATACCAGAACTGGGTTAGAATGTGCAATCTCAATCCTGACAGATGGAACTGGATGTTATTTAAGGCCCCTTCCAACCCAAACTATTCCATGATAATTTCCTCCTTTACATTATACCCCCTCTCCATAATCACCTGTGGCTTCATTCACCTCTCATACAACAGGAAAAGTTACAAAACAACTCTTTCATCATTAAAATTTTGTTGTCCAGAGTGAACTGTTGCAGAAGAAAGGACCTTGGATACGACTCCCACCTGTCTGGGCAGTGCCACCTTCTAACAGTCACACTTCTGGCACTGCAGCAGGGTAGAGGCACCTGGCCAGGACAAGGTCTGTCCCTGTGTTTAACTGCCTGTATTCTTCTCCTCCTGTTTGTCACCAGTTCCCACAGAAGCAAACAGACACAGGTTGTAGAGCTGGTGACAAGAGGCGAAGGGCACGAAGTTATATCCTTGACAAATCCAGACTCTTGGCATTTTTTTCCTTGCAATAACCTCAGTTCAGGCTCTGTAAAGGGCACCTGCAGTTTACAGTGGTCACCACGAGCAAGTTAAAAAAGCTAAACAATGGCACTTGCTCCTCACCTCTCCCAGTGGCAAGAATTTTTCATTCAGTTCAAGCCACGTGTATAATTTTACACGACATTTTCAAGGCATTGAATGCTGTCAACCTTCCAAGGAATCTGCACTGCATGTACAAATAGAAAACCTCATGCCCATTAAGTCATTTTCCTCTTAATCTCAAATAGCTTTTCATGACCGAAACAGGATTTCTAAGGTGGCTTTACACCATAAACTGCAGCCTGTATTCTACAGCTACCAGGCACAGACCAAACAGAAAGTACAGCTTAGGTCAGCCCATCTCTATATTCTGGTTTTCTCCAAAGACAGCTAAAAATCTGCTGTTAGCACCACTTCCTTGAGAACAGATATGAAAAATGGGAATATTAAATTAAATAAATACTAAATGTTCTGTCATGGATCCTCCAGACAAAGATTCCCTTTGGCTGGCTTATTCAGCGTTTACAAGGGTCACACTTCAGCAAGCAGAATTAACAGTTTTCCCATTCCTTCCACTTTGACTTTCCAAAACCTCATCCCTAGAGCTTGTTTATTCATTTCAGTATAAAAGACCAACTGGTTCTTCTGATGACAAGTTTAGATGCAATCTGCTGAGGACTGAAAACAAACATTTCAAAAACGAAAGGCAAAAAGCTGAGTTATTTTCCTAGAAATTAAGTTTTACACAAGTGCTACTAAATTAAATGGAGTCTTCATGTTTTGGCAAAAATACCCGGTATAATTTTCATTACCAAAGAGTCTAGAAGTATAAGCAAGATATTTGCTCACGAATTATTGGTATTCCTTGTTGGTAGATTTACTGACTGAAGGAAAATATAAAACTAATGTAAGTAGGTAACACAGACCTTTTTCACACACAGATAAACCTTACAACTTCTAAAAAGGAATAGTTCTGCCACCACACCTTTCCCAGACAGAATAGTGTTAGAGCACTTGCTTTTCTGGGACCAGAGTTTGATTTCAGTTTAAGGCCAGCAATGTAAAATGAGCTGTAACAGGATTAATCCAGCTCCTTCTAGAAGAATTTACATCCTTCTTTTCTAGAACACCAAATTAGGTCACGTTACTTGCATGATTCTTCTTTAGAAGCTGCTGGCAGAGGAAAAGAAAGTATTTGACAGTTCAGCAAGAGATGTTTGCTGGGTCACTTACATGGCTTCTTGCAGCATGCAGGACTTGATAAAAATACTAAGCTGAGTCTGTTAATTACACAGTGACTTTATAATCATCCTGAAATGGTGAATATTCCTTTGGTTCTTCGTGAGAATTTTAAATTATGCAGCTTTCCCAAAACAGAGCTTTTCAATCTTTGCATTTATTAAGCTAAATAACATTTTAAAAAACCACAATGAAGACAGAAAATAATTTGGGTTTTAATTGGCTTCCAGGTTCTCCAGATACCAACTGCAGAATTTCAGCAGTACATAGGAAGAAGTTTCTGACTCAAAGCCAGCTCTGCCAGGATCCCCATGATTCCCACAGAGCAGAACTGTGGATTTGGAAATCCCACTACCTGGAACCCTCAACCCCACAGCTGCTTTGCTGTAAGCCCAGTGGCAATCCCAAGAATCCCAGCTCCAGACAGGACTTTCCCTGTAGCCATGGAAGGGCTGCTTCCAGCTCCCGAGGCCAGAGCTGAGTTCCAAGGTTGTCCATGATGAGGCAAAAGCAGTTCCCACTGTTCGCCTTATCCCCCATCACTGGGATGCCGGGGTGGTCTGGTTGGGGTTTTTTCTGACTGGATTCAAGTTTGTCCCAAGAAATTTCATAGCTGCATCTTAAGCTGTCTCCCTGGCATTTCTGATTTATCGTAAAATGTTAATAATTAATAAGCAGCAAATTTTATCTGTACAACAGGAGCCAGAAGACCCTGTTCCTACCATAAGCTCTTATTCCTACTACCTATGTATGAGAATTACCTATATATTTCTGTAGATTTCATACAAGTTACACTGAATGTCTTTCAGATAAAGGTGAGGAATTCAACATCAATCCTGTGCTGAAACAAAGCAAGAAGCAAAAATCAGCTGCTACCATCCAAGTACAGACAGCATTTATCTTTTATTACGACAACACAGTTCTTGAAATTGCAACAAATGCCAGTTTGGGGTTATGAATCCACAAGAAAGAGACATCCTAGTCCAGAGTCTTCTTAATCTCATCCTCCGCCAACAGGATACAGGTTAGTGCTCCACAGAAATCAGTGCTTGGAGGTCAGAGTCAGTGTGGAGGATACTCTGAAGATCTGTGGCAGCATGTTACTCAGCTGGTAAAACATTTCCTCAGAAATTGTCTGGAAAAAAACCCAGTAAACAGATAAGGTTTGGCTTTTTGCTGTAGTTTGGAAGAATTAAGTCTCTCTCAAGAGAATTGCTACTGTTCAGAAGACAACAAAAATAATTTTCAAACTGTGTGTTACAATTCTACTGAATCCAGTTAAAAGGAAAAGATTGACCTAAAAAAATAGCGACTGTGTATTTATGTGACATATCCACATATCTCTTTCCAGTAGATTTCTTGTTCCAGGGATTGATTATTTCTGCCAAATGTAAGCAGGACAATGCTGCTTGTTATCTACAGGACTCCTGCTCTCTGCAGGATTAGATTCAACTTTGGACCTTATTTGTGGCTTCCTCCTTGCTCAGCAGCTTTCTGCTTTGTCAAGAAATAAATGTTACTCCTTTCCTAACATAACTCTACTTTTACTGCTTTTTAAAACAAACCTAGTGCTGGCCACCTTTGGAAAAGTTCCTGTTTCTGAAGATCAGCTAGAACTCCAAATTAAATAATTTCAGAATCTAAATTAGAACTAACTTCAAATACCTGGAGTAATAAATGTTTCTGCGGAGGCATGGCTGAACTTTCTGCATTGCAGCTTTCCATGCTGTTAGACAATGATTAAAAAACACCTCGTTACATAATGCAAGGTTAGCCCATCTCTTCTGAGTAATTAACAGCAAAAAAGTCTCTTTTTCAAAGGTGATGCATTCACCATTTGTAAAGGTGAACTTTCCAGTTTGAATGTTTAGCATCCTCTCAGAAAATACTACTGGGTATTTAAAAAATATAAACCCTCCCTTACACCTCTTTTATAGGCATGGAAACAAAACCAGATTGATTAATTTAAACTCACTCAGAAGGGGCAGGGAATAGCAAAAAAAATCAAAACTAGATCTGCTGACATGTGACTTTTTACCAGCAGGTTGGATATGACTTTGGTTTCACCTACCTGTGGTACCAGGAATTGTACAGTCCGAGAAATTCCTCCATCCCACGAGGCCATTTCCATCATGAAACCTAAAAAACCAGCATTGACACTGTCTGATTACCTGTGCAGTACTCCCCAGCAGTTACAGCATGAGCAGGCTGTGAGGGAGTTTTCACACACAAGTAGGGTTTAAACTGCCTTAGTTAGGGATGTCCTCAGTTGCCTTTAAATCAGACTTGAGCAATCTGAATGAAAAGCAGAAAATCTAATGAGGAGTTCTGCAGAATATCAACACTGAGGACAGAATAATGAGCCCTACTGTGCAGCACAGTGATACCCAGCAGAAGTGAGGGTTTCTGCAATCAGTGTGTCAGGAGTTCTTCCCATGGCTTCCTTTCACTGAGAAACAGAGGTGACCTCACTGTGGCCTCCCAGTGCCTGAAGGGAGCCCACAGGAAAGATGGAGAGAGACTCTTGACAAGGGCCTGCAGTGACAGGACAAGGGGCAGTGGCTTCACACTGACAGAGAGCAGGTTTAGATGGCTTATTAGGAAGAAATTCTTGGCTGTGAGGGTGGGGAAACCCTGGCACAGTTTGCCCAGAGAAGCTGTGGCTGCCCCTGGCTCCCTGGCAGTGTCCAAGGCCAGGCTGGATGGGGCTCTGAGCAGCTTAGGATAGTGGAAGGTGTCCCTGCCCATGGGAGGGGGTTGGAATCTTTAAGGTGCCTTCCAACCCAAACAATTCTATGATGATTCTGTAAGGAAAAAGCTCAGCACTCACTTATTGCTCAAGTGATGAACTACCAAAGGCCACAGGAATCCTCTCGTGGCTAATAAGGACACTCAGAAAAATTCTTGTTTAATAGAAGTGGATGACATAGATGACACATGCATTGTGAACTATTAAAAGTCAATTACAATAGGAAGAGGTTCCTCAAGCAGGTGACTGAAAGTGACTCGCTGAACTATTTTAAATGCAGCACACAAAAATGCAGAAAGTAATACCACCACATGGAAAGACAGAAAACCATGCTGAGTCATGAGAACTATTTTTTCCTAATATCCAACCTAAACCTGCTGTCAGTGTGAAGCCATTGCCTCTTGTCTTGTCACTCCAAGCCCTTGTCAAGAGTCTCTCTCCATCCTTCCTGTGGGCTCCCTTCAGGCACTGCAAGGCCACAGTGAGGTCACCCCAAAGCCTTCTCTTGTCCAGGCTGAACAATCCCAGTTCCCTCAGCCTTTGCTCACAGCAGAGCTGCTCCATCCCTCTGATCCCCTTGGTGTCCCTGCTCTGGACTGGCTCCCCAGATCCCACTGGAGTATCCACTCCCATACCTTTGACGCACTTGAACACGAGCTCTGCCCTCTTCAGGCACCATGGAATGGTCATCTCCTAAAATGAAGAAATGAAAAGCCTCAATGCCCCATAGATCTAACCAGCAAGAGTAGCAGGGAAATTATTAAAAGCAATGCATTTTTTGCTCTAGAACATAATTTTCAAGCAGCATTAGGGACCCAGTTTTCAGAACATTCTAGGCAGGTGTACACACCTTATGCGTGACCATAAAAGCCACTCCTTATTGCTAAGAGAGCCAGTGTCAGAACAGTATCATACATTTTTAAGATGACATGTTGAATAAAAATGCTGTTGAGACCCTGGGAAACTGGGCTATTCAGTTCCCCTGAGGAGCTCCAGAAAAAGTCTAATATTCAACTGATAATTGTCAGGTTCATGCTTCAACAAATCAAAGGCAGGCTCCTGACCACATCTTAACAGCATCATGATGACTCCTATCTGTTCTTGATTTTGTTTAAGGTTTCTTGGCATACCCACAACCTTCAGTAAAACCTTCTCTCTAATACTGGAACTGGAAGAAGCCCTTCTTCCCTAAAGATGCATTTATGGTAAGAGTGAGAACAAACAAAATTCATCTTCATCTGAGGAAGGAGTTTCAGGTATCAACAGGCAGCAAATCCTTACCTAAAGTTAAACAGCAAAACATGACATGAAAACCACGGTGGTTTAAGATATGGCTACAAGCAGTGGGCTAAATAATTTAAGTTTAAAGTTCATGAGAGAATTTTTGGCTGTATGCTACAAAGCCAATAACATCATGATGATGTAATTCTGTCAGAGACAGAATGACTCACTGCAAACACTTCTGAGAAAGAAGAAAACAATATCGGTTTGTTTCTGCTGTACTCTTCAACATGAAGATGAGCACTTTATACCCTGAATACAGGAATATAGACATGGAAACCAATTTATCCTTCTAGATACCTTTTCAAATTCAAGCTTTACATAATTTTCTATTCACTAAAGCCAGTCTCTGTTTTGCAATGCCAAACGCACACTGTTCTTATCAAAGACCTTAATTTCAGGATTAAAGAAAGTTATTTGAGAGGCAAGGTGATCTAAGAATCCTACTGATAACAACTGATAAACTGAATGTGTGCCTTCATTAAACAACTACTGAAAGCCACGTGAGGATCTCCTGCCATCCCTCCCAAATACACTGTATGTTAAAAATACGGTAAGTCCAAAATATCTTTTCATAAAGCCTTCATTATGTAAATCACTGCATCCCTATGTTCTGCTTTTAGGGCATAGACCGCATTAATCAGACAGAACAGTGCTGGACAAGTTTGGGTTTGTCCTTCTTTTTTGTTGTGGTTGCTTTTTGGCCTTTTTTAATTTTTAAGCATTCTGGAAGCAACATTTGGTGTTTATTATAACTCATCTGCCCATGTGTACTTTCTATCACAAGTAATGTGTTTATTGTTGGTTTTGATCACTGCTTTGGCTTAGTAAAAAACAAGTGACTAAGAAGAAAAGTTCTCTCTCGGGAGCACCTTGAGCAATCAGTGATGGGAACTGAGCCTCACAAGGACTGATCAACACAGCAGGATATGACACCATTCCTTGGATTATTTTAGAGGAACAGAGAGGTTAAATTTTGTGGCCACTCAGGGAAATAACAGAATGTTGCTTCACACAAGCCACAGGAACTGAAAATGATGTAGTAGTGATTTAATTCTAATCCATCTTCACAAACGTTAAGTTCTCATGAATTCACCACGTTACCAGGAGTTTTCTCTATTGTACATATGATGAAGGATCAGCTAAGCACCAATTCAAAATACAGAGAAGAACATAAAGGAAAAAAGCAAACAGCCAACCTCCTAGAGTGAGTTTTGGATAATAGCATTCAAGAAGGTAAAAAAAAAACCCACCTGGAACTTTGGGTGTTTTTCACTAGTAGAGACACTTCATCCCTTTTTAGGATGCAATCATTTTGTCAAATTAAGATTTCTTCTATTCATTTAGAAAAAAAAAAAGGCGTTGGGGAGGGGAGACCAGCTTCACTGATTAGAAAGATATACTGAAACCCTTTTGGTTTTATTTTCATTTAATTTGTGACAGGCTCGCTACATGGGGCTGCTTAGGGCTTGGGCCTCATAATGAGGTAATGAAAACAGTAAAGTCCATATACATCACGTGGGAAAAAGATTTCAACTCAAATTTCAGTGGCTAGTTTCAGTAAGAATTAGCAAGGTGTTTAACTCACAGTACATCTGTGCAAATCCTAAACATTGGATGAGCAGATATAAAGGCAGGTAAGTCAGATGAGAAACATTCGAGGTCAATACAGCCATCAATAACCTCTCTATGGACATGAACTATGTTCATAAATATTTGTTACACAGCTTACACTCCTTTCATTTCTGCTTTTTTAAGAAACAATTTTGTCTTAAATTGTGGTAATAGAGACAACTGGACTGAGATCACTGAAGAGTCACATTTTTGTCACTGTTGCTGTGTGGACAACAGCAATGGCTCCTATGTTGAACGTACCAAGGGAGGGTGCCAGCTCTGGAATTTTTAGCAATGCCTTACTGTTAGAGCCACTTCATTCCCCAGTTTATAGAAGATTCCAGTGATCAGACTAACACCTCACTTGTCCTGAATTCAAACTTGCCTACTTTTGCCTTTCTTAGGTATCAAATCCAGGTTCTTTCCTTCATTTAAATTAATGATCAGATCAGAGACATCTGTTTTGGTTGTTCTCGCCATAACAAAAACAAAGGAAAACAGAATTCCTGACTTCTTGTCATAGAAATATTAATGAAATTTAATGGCTTAATTGAGATCAGTACAGTCAAACTGACAGAGAGCAGGTTCAGATTGGATATGAGGAATAAATTCTTCCCAGTGAGGGTGGTGAGGCACCGGCACAGGCTGCCCAGAGAAGCTGTGGCTGCTCCATCCTTGGAAATACTCCAGGAAAGGTTGGATGGGGCTTGGAGCAACCTGGGATAGCGGAAGGTGTCCCTGCCCATGGCAGGGAATGGGACTGGGTGAACTTTAAGGTCCCTTCCAACCCAAAGCAGTCTGTGATAGTCATTACTTTTGTGAGGTTAAAAACACTACTCTTCCATCTGCAGAAGGAGAAAATGGTTGGGAAAAGCACAGAGAACACTGCTAATGAATGCCTGTCCCAGGGCAGCATGGAAACATCTCTGCAGCTGGGCTCCTGGTTAACCACCTCACAAAAATGTTCTTCTGTAGGTGGTAAATGCAGAGTCAGAACTGTGGCTGCCAAAGGCACCGAGTTCAGGGTGACTTTCAGAAATCTGTCATTATTCACTTTTCCCTCAACAAGGAGTTACAGATTTATGTATTTCAAAGCAGGTCAGCCAGCTGCCAAGCACTGTAATAAGCAACCTGCTAACGCAAGTCACACAAAGCAGTTGTGCCTAAACACACACTTACCATCCAGTTCACCTTCTGCTCACTCTGCAAAGACTTACAACTGAATACAAAAGGTAAATTGTTTTACCAGGACCTTCTAAGAATCCAGCACTAGAGAAGAAGATAATTCTTCAGTTTCACACATCTCAAGGCATGTTGAACACTTCGTCGTGTGCTTCATTTGTAGTTTAAAATACAGATATGCAAACAGAAGCTAAAACTAACCAGGTTTAAAGGAAACAAAAACCAGAAGAATAAAGGTCGATATATTTAATAAATTTCTGAAACACAGCAACCGGGTCCTACAAGTGACCCAGGCTACTGTTCTGCATGTTGATTACTTGCATTTGTGCCCAGAAATGGTCTCAATACAAGAGATGAAAAATTTCAGAAATAATCTCACCTGCTCCTAGAAGTCTACTTTTATGTATGGAAATACGCCCTTTAGAAGCTTCATTATTGGGTGTTTTTACCTTTTTCATTGCTTGCTTTCCATGATAATAGACCCTGATCCTGCAAAAGAAGATCACTTCTACTCTGTGTTCCAGTCAAATTCTGTTATAAAACCAGCCATTGTTAAAGGTAATACACTTGGTGAGCCTTTGCCTTGCTGTGTCAGCCACTTTCCACGAAGGGAAGGCAATATTGAATTTACAAGTGAAAAATCAAAGGGTTATTTAAAAAAAAAAAACCTCCAACAGACCGTAATTATTACTGATAGCCTTGCATGGATGACAGACTTATCTTCTTTTTCTCATTTCTTTAGGTTTACAGACTTTCCAGCTCTTCAGGATATGAGGCATATGGCTGTACTCCCTGCCCAGCATTTCTTTCCCTGCCTTCCCACCCCCTTTTCTTCTCTGTGAGCCAGGTGTGCAAGAGGAGGCTGCCAATAGTTTTAAATTGCTGTGCACTGAGAAATACTTCAGCTGATTGAGAGACAAGCTCTACACCAGAGTCCCACTACAGAAAAGGATACAAAACTCAGCACAGTAAGTAACACAAAGAGCATTAGCAATATACCTCTTGCCCAGCCAGTATTTGGGGGGGATTTAGAGAGGAAACAGGGACAGAAATTAGTGAAGGAGGAGACAATTCACAGTAAAGGTGAAATTTGGTTGCTGCTGTGTAGGGCTGAGGTGGTAGAGGATGGTGTTTAGATTTACAGAACTCTAAGCCAAACTTTGCCAGTTCTGCTGCTCCCAAAACTTAGTTTTCATGTTTTATAGCTAATGACAATTAAAAGTGGGGATCTGGTATCACTATTGCATCAGCAACTCTGAAGGTAGAGTTTCTAAGCAAGAGCTTCCAATTGTGTAGTCCCATCTTTTATTAACACTTGTACAACTGCAGTGAGCTGGATCCAGGAAGTGAATTGTCTAAAAGAAGGGGTGGGAATAAAAACTTGGAGTGATTCAGCTGTCTGAGATGTTTTTAATTGGTCCAGCTCCTTAATTTGGGTCACCTGGTAGATGCAAGTGCCATGTGGTATGGAAGAAGCCTGTGAGTGAGAAAAACCATCCCATTTGCCCTAAATCAGGATGAAACACAACCTTTGCAAAAATCCAAGGATATAAAACCAGCCCAAATGTTTCCATTTACTTACTTCTGACATTTCATGCACGAGCAGGAGGGGAATGCTGATGGTGGTGATGTCGTGTGTGCAGCAGACCTTGAGGATGTTCCTGAGGCCCATGATGGCTGGGTCCCGGGCGGTCACGTTCACAGACCTGACATTGTCATCCACGCACAGGTGAAAGGCAACGTGGATTTCGGAGAGGTTTGAGTGCCGTGTGATGTAGAACTCTCCTGCACAATAAGGCAGACCAGGAAGGTGAGAAATCAGGGAGTGATCTGTACTGAAATCTGATTGTTTGGCAATATAAGAAAGATAAGAGGCAAATATAAATATACAGCAGAGATGAGGACATATAGAGGAGATCCAAAATTTCTTGGACTATCACTGTTTTACATCCATCCCACACTCCCTCCCCTGCTTTGATGGGTTCCACTGGCATCATGGCCACATAGTGCAATAAACCATAACAGTGACAGTACAGGATATGATCTCTATATAGCACAAAACAGAAAAACAAACCCAGAGGAGGTGCAATACTCAAAATACACAATGCAAGCACAGAATTGCAGACAGATGTGGGAGGCGGAAAGGCCAAAAAAGGATGGGTTCAAATAAAGGATGCACAGAGCCTGTGGAAAAAGATAGTGAGTTATGTAACAACTGAGATATGGCACTGGAACACAAAGGGATCAGTGACCATTAGAATTTAAAATAATTCAGAGTAGTGGGAAGGTGAGTTACAGAGTTTTTTGAAAAAAGTAACCAAGACATCTTGTTGGGTGTGTTTTTAGACTTGGTATTCTTTTATCAAAGGTGAGGAGCAGTGAAATTCAGGTCTCTCCATCGCTCCTTTGCACTGGAGATATAAAGTCTACAGTACAGTCAAGGGAAAAGCAGGTGTGCAATGCCCCAACTGTTTCAGTCAACAAATAAACATCTTCCTTCAAACCTATTCCCACTGGCCACTGAAGTTAAGATCTGTTCTTTGAACTGGAACAGCTAGGGAATGGGTCTGTACTCCTTCTGGATGAGTGCTAAGGAGGCAGGAATCCCTAGCAGTGACCATCTACGAACAGTAACAGACAGGCCACTGCTGCAAGACACTCCTGGATTTATCTGGTCCAAGTTGATTTACAATCCACTCCCACTAACAATGTTTAAGACAGTCATGAAATCAATTTTAAGAAGCCCTCATTCAACCATGGGTTGTATGGATTTAATTCCTCCCCCCTCCAACTGCATATTCATCTTCGAATTCCACACCAGCTTTCCTTACTAAACACCACAATATACACAGAAGGTACCTTCCCTGAGAGAGGGATTTTTCAAAATTAAAAAATCCACTCAAAAATGCTTTTCTGTATCACAACAGTGATGTACATATAGCTATTTTCAAAAATAAAATTAGCTGCTAGTATTGAAGTTTCACCTTTTCCCTGAGATGCTCATAGATCTTTTTTTTTTCACCCTCAAATTCCAAAAGGAAATTTTAGGCAAAGAGAAGTGATTTGCCCCATGCCATGTGATGCAGTGGCAAAGCTGGGAATAGAAACCAGATGTCCTGACACCCAGTCCTCTGCCTCAGCCACAGGAACATCCTTCTCCTCTGATTGAGGTCAGCTCGGGTTCAGTTTATAATTTATGTTCTGACTTTAGAGCTAAAAATGTGCATGTAGGAAACACAATTTGCTTCAAGAAGAGGGGGTCAATGCCACACAACTCACCCGGCAAAATGTTCGACTGGTTTCGTTCGATACTCTTTAATTTCTCTTCATTCCCACTGATTTTGTTTTCTGTGGATGAACACACGGAACAAATATTAATCATATCTTCTATTAATTGCACTTGGGCATGAAAAGGTTCATGTACTGGTATCTGGCTTGAATTTTGACCGTGAAGTTACCACAAAGTCCCCAAAAAGCAGGGGGATGGGTAGAAGTGTTTTTGCTGTCTTCAACACACTCCAAACTGACTCCTACCTCAAATCACTGCCTTTCTTACTTACCATTCTATGATATTTCTTCATTTGGACAAAAACAAACACAGTATTTTCAGACATAACTTGAAACTTTGGAAATTGCCCCCACAACCACATAGTATCTTGCTATTACTCTTTCAATAATGTAATAAATTAAAACAAATTTGTCCCTAAGAGATTTACATAAATCAGCAGCATAAAACCAGCTTTGACCATTTCCCTCGAGATGCAGCATTATGCATGTTCTCAAGGAAACTTGTTTTTCTGTGTACTCATATTTGTTCATGTTTCTGATGCATTTAAATCACATCAGTAGCTTTTGAAAGGAAAACAAAGTTTCACAATGTAGAATTGCACTGCCGTAATGTAGTCAGAGCATTTCCCAGCCATCTGTAAACACAACTGCAAGGAAAACCATTCACAAATCTAAATACACATTTAGGCAATTTGGTATTCAGTTTTCAGCATTCACTTTAAAGGCAAGGGAAAAAGACATAAACTCCTTTTCTGCAATTTTTAAAGATTTACATGTAAATGGCAATAAAAAGGTAAAGAGAGATAAAATCTGTGCTGCTACAGGCAGTTTAGGAAAGCAGAATGGCCTGATGTACTTCCCATGCTGTTAAAATGTGACTTTTATATGCTGATGTATTTCAAAGGATGTCTGTTACGGCAGCAAAGACACCACCTGAACATCACAGTCTGTCTGCGAATTTCATGCAGAGTTTCTTGATGAACCCAAACATTCCATTTTACAGATGAAATAACTGCAGAAGAGTGGCATCAACTCGCCCCTGCCCACGAACATCCAGCTGACCACTTTTCTATTTCAAGGAGGGTAATTTTGGTTGTCACTGACCATGGTGTCTTTTTGTCTTGCTGCTACGCTGTGCTCTGGCCTTAAGTACAACCTTCTGGACAATTTCAAGTTGTTCTTGGATTCCAGGAAAATGGAAATCCGTGCATTCTTGGCAAACGGTTGCGAAATCTAGGAAAAAAGTAAGATTGAAATGCACATCCTGAGGTTGTACTCAGTAACATTATGTAATTCTACTCTACTGATCAAGTAAATCCAGCTATAAAGGCAAACTCTCCAAAAGTAGATAAAGCCCTGCTGGACTCCTCTTCCAAAATTTATTGAGGATTATATTTGACAGATTGTGACATGGTCCCATACTTTCCCCTCTACTGTGGCTGAAGGATCTAGTTGGTGGCTAGAAGATGCAATTTTGTGTTTATGTCTGTCTTCTCTCATTACCTAAAATTTAGCATAAAACCAGATCTTCTCCTTTTGTTATTCATTTAAATATTTAAGCAGTTTAAAAAGTAACTGCAAAATAAGTACAAGTACAAAATAATACTGTTACAAATAAACAACTTGGAAACCATCAACAGCACAAATGCAACTGCAGTTCTTCCTGGTACACGTCCCTCTCCTTCTTGCTACAAGCCTGATTCCAACTGTTTCCAAGAAATATCAACCACCACAGTGTATTCTTTTATGGCATGCAAGCATAATGACAACTAATAGTCAAAAAAGACATTCTAAGTGTGAGTATTTTGGTATTAAACTTCAGGGTGGAGATGAGAAGGTCACAGGAATAAACACAAGTTTCAGTGTTTGGAAAACTATGATAGAAAACACCATCATAGTGCCCACTTACTCAAAAGACTTAAATGCACTTAAAATTGCTATTAATCAAACTTTCCAGGAGTAGGGAAGTCATATTTCTATTGTTCATTTTTAATGGAATTCACAGTATCAAAAGCACATGGTATATTTATATGTTTACCTATCACTTTAAAATCTGGGCATATTTCTATTTCATTTTTGCAAACAGGTTTCTGTGTGATAATCTGGTATTACGGAGTTAGAAACTCCTATAACAAATTTGTCTAACCCAGCAAAATCAATATTGAAGGGTCCTCTTCAATGTTTGTTACTCAGACACAAAATGTACGGAAGAGATGAGAGATAACAGCACAACACTGTCCTCCATCCTCACCCGTATCTCTTTTTGCATTTGTTACCCTTTTGCAATACCATATCCAAAGCACGAGTGTCTCCACTGAATTTTAATTTTACAAAGGATATTTTTCTGTGAGAGAAGACAGTGAGATTTTATTCCTATTCATTATTTTACTCATTTTCCCTGACATGATACATCGCTTTAGAGGGCTCACCTCTTTTGATTCCACTGTATGAGCTGATCCTGTTATCCACCAGTAACACCAGGCCACAGAGGGAAGTTGAGTAGAGGGACATTGCAGTCTGAAGCCTGTGGAGCTTCACCCCACTGCGGTGATTGCGCTTGTGTTTGCAGAAATCCAACATATCAGCTCTCAGCAGCCTCAGGTTGTGCATGGTCTTCAGCTGAGCTCCTGCACAAAGCACACGTGGCTTAACCCCAGTGGCAGACTAAACTCAGGACTGGGATTGAAATCACAGGCACAAAGTGCTTCCCTAAAGATCTGTAAGGGAGCTGTAACCAGTTACACCCAGAGGAAGTTCTTAGCCATATACTCAGTTCTACAGACACATCAGCGATTTGCAAAGTAGCAATAAAAATGCAGTGTTTTCACAAAGTGAGGCTTGTCCATGCCGGAAATAAGCCTTGTTCCCATTGCGGAATCACAGAATTATTAAGGCTGGAAAAGACTTCCAAAATCAAGTCCAACCTGTGCCCGATCCCCACCTTGTCACCAGCCCAGAGCACTGAGTGCCACGTCCAGGCATTCCTTGGACACCTCCAGGGATGGGGACTCCAAATCTCCCTGGGCAGCCCCTTCCAAGCCTTTCTGTGAAGAAATTCTACCTGAGGAGTACTGCAGGGCTAGGGATGAAATACTGATGTGTGGTGGTGTATCCTTCCCCACCCTCCCCAGAACCACTCCACAAGCTCAGGAACTCCTGCTGGGCCTTGGCATTTGTGCAATGAGTTCGTTGGTGAGGCATCCCTTGGCCATCCCAGGCACTGCTGCATGGCTGAAGTGGGAGCGGCATGGAAGGGAAGGGATCATCAGTCAGCCCCTGACAGCCTGGAAACACCCCCTCCCTGACCCATGGCCCGAGGGGAACGGTACCATTGCTGCTGGAGTTTTGGAAACTCCAGCAATTCAACCTGAGGATGAACATTTCCAAATGACTCAAGCCAATCATCTTATGGACCTATGGACAGTGGTCCGAAGGGATGTCCTTGGAGCTTTCCTGCACCACAACAGGTTGCACCAGCATCTCCCTCTGAAAGAGATGTCTCAGAGCTTGCAAACTCCCAGGTCTGTGATACTGGGAGGATTGCTGCTGCCTAAATCATTTTAGATTTGATTATAATCCAATTTCTCTCTGTGTGTTTTATCTATATAGTAATAGAATGAACCTTGCCTTTGAACTTCTTCGCTCTTTTGCAAATTTGTATCAAACCTGCTTTGGCTGATGCCTTTGCTGGTGATTTTTGAAGTGACCTAAACCACTCCTTCACAACATAATGTGGTCAAAACAGCACAAGATGACTCTATTGCACAAACAAAAATTACAAATTGCAAGTATCTATTCTGCTGTCAACAGATTATGGGAAGTGAATTTAGTAAACACATTTTTCTACCAAATGTAAGAAAAGTTGAAGTATCATTTTTAGGCAGTATGTTTTGCTGTTGCTGTGCTTTATTCATGAGTCACCCCACCAAACTGGATGAAAATTTGCTTATAGAATGTTCTCCATTAAGCCTATTTCAGATACTGCTTGATACAGTTTATGCTGTTCTCTCACACACGTGAAAAACAAATACAAACCAATTCCAAAGAGTGTATTATACACATTGACAGTTAAATACTGTAAATAATATATGTCTTGGATACATTATTTATTACCAGCTGTTATTATGTTTGGTTTCCTCCACTTACCTAGGTGAATAGTAAAGCTTTCTTCTAAGAGTCTTTGCTCTTCATAGATTCTCCCAATTCCTTCCACAGATTCCCTCAGCTGGCTGGGCTGAACTTTAATTTCATCACTAAAATAACGAGACAGGTACCAAAAAGTTATCCTATTTTTTGTTCAAGACCAGCAACTTTGGGAAAGTTATCCCAAGTTTTCTTTTCCCAAGCTGGCCTGTGGAAACCAGGAGACTAAACCTACAAGCATGAGCTCTACTTGTGAGGTTTCACCTTTACCTTCCTGGCAGCAGGAAGAGGAGACTCCACTGTTAGATTTACATTACTTGGCTCATTTGTAAAGCATTCCAAGACTGAGAAATAAAAATTAGTCACAATACCTAGTTATAACATAATAAGAATGTAGGAAAAAAAGAGAAACAAAAAGAATTGTCCTCAGCCTATTTACAGCAGCCAAAACCTTATTTATGAAGTTACTAGATAAAGCATTTCTTTTCTTCTTCCCACACAAAATGAGAGGTTAAAAACCACCTTTATCAAATGTTCCCCAGTGTTCAGACTACCAGGAAACATTTCAGATATCAGTTTTAATTTTTTCCCTAAATTCAACTGTCTGGTAGTGATACAGCAACTACTGTTCCTAACACATGAAAGAACATCAGCGTCTCTCCAATTTGTTTCTGCATTAGTGAGAACTTTCTCTGTTTTCAAAGTGCCTCACCTCCAAAAATCTTTCATAAACTTGCAAGCAATTCTACTGATTGCAAATGCCTAGTAGCAATGCACTAGTGATGAAGAACAAGGATCCTACCCAATTTACAAATTCTAATTTCCCTGCCATTTCCTCAAACTGAAAGCTTCTCATTCAATTCTCTCCACAAGTGTTCACACTGAAAAAAATTCCATTTTTTTAGCCGTCCGGTGATACGTACTTAGAAAAAAAAAATTGTTTCCATTTATTAAGGTACCATTATTCTCCAGAACACGCTTAGGTGGTAACAGAAAGCCCCATGAAACAGGGAAAGACAGACATAGGAAATAAAGGCAAAATAGGAGGAAATTCCACTCAACTCAAGCTGTACTTTAGTGTATTACAACACTTTCTGGTACAGAGAGGTTGTAACATCACACAATGAAGAAACTCCCCAAATTATACATATTTAATTATGATGGTCTATTTGCCTTTGATTTGCTTTGATTATCCTATTTAAATTCTTCATAAATATTATCATATTCCTAATAAATAGAACCATAGTATCCTATTTAAAAGATTATGTAAATGCAAATCCACTGAACTATTACAGCTGGAATTAAGCATCACAGAGGAATTAAATACCTGACTGAGCTGTTGTTGGGATTCTTTAGGTCCTGATGAAGCTTTATCACCCACTCCTGATACTCCTGCTTCTGGATAGCAGTAGTCTGTTTTAATTCATTGGTCCATTTGTTCTCCAGATCCTGACAGGAGAGCAGTGATAATCTGAGTGGTGTGGGTGTTCTTTTTAAGGTGATTATGTGCATGACATATTCTAGTTACCTGCTGAGACTCAAAATGCTGTGCTGCTAAGGAATTCACATCCTGGTCAGTCAGTGATTTCCCAAGCTCCTGCATCACCTTATCCATTTCAGCTCCTTGCCTGAAAGAGAAGCAAACACAGATTTCAAAAGACTGGCAGCAGAACACTCTTTGTTGTGATACAACAAACTTGGCTGTTTGTTACTGATCACAGATTTAACAATGAATATCCACAAAACAAATTGGAATTAAGGGTCAGGGACTCAAGTCAGTTCCTGTGTAAACAGAACACCACTTACTCTAATTTGGGTCAGTCTCAGCTGCCACCAACATAAATTCCAACAGAGATATGATAAATTCCATCAGAGTCAATACGCAGCTACGTCACACCTGAGCTCTACAACAATACTGCTCTTTCTTTTGTATCCACACTTGAGAAGAGCCAATGAGCAGCAAAAAGATTTGCTAACGCCTTACTGGCAGCATTTACCCCCAAACTAGAAATATGTACAATTCAGTCTGATATGCACTCTGTAATGTGAGCTTAAACACACACAGCTCAAGAGGAATATTGCACTCAGAATGCTAAATCAGACCTACTGAAATTGAAAAGAAAAATCCACATTCAATGTGTTCCCTCTTGTGGATAAAGGAGTCACCTGCAGCTATCCAAGCTAATTCCACAACACGGGATTCAAACTCAACACTTTCTGGAAATCAAAACGAATATTCTCCGCAGTCACTGGAAATAATAAAAGGCCATCAAAGTAATATAAGGTAGCTGACCTTAATGATATCATAGATTCATGGAATGGTTTGGGCTGGAAAGGACAGGAATGTTCATTTCATTCCAACCCTTACCATGGGCAGGGACACCTTCCACCAGACCAGGTTGCTCCAAGCCCCATCCAATCTGGCCTTGGACACTGCCAGGGATTTGGCAGTCACAGCTTCTCTGGGCAACCTGTGCCAGGGCCTCACCACCCTGAGTAAAGAATTTTTTCCTAATATCCAATCTAAATTTCCACTCTTTCAGTTTGAAGCCATTCCCCCTTGCCCTATCTCTACGTGTTCTTGTGCCAGCCAAGTGTTGTATGACTTTGGGTTTACACAGACAAATACAAGCTACACACGCTGTCCTATGAGTTTACACATCCAGTGGCAGGCACCCCTATTTCATAAGAGAGAGTAAAACCTAAATAATAAAAAAAAGGAATACCTTTCCCGTAGTTTTTTCAGTTCCACGTCCCTTTCACTTATTAATTCTGAGATGCTAACAAAATAATTGTGCTCCAGGTTTAACAGCATTTCAGAAGCTGGAGAATGGATCAGATCATGATAAACATCTGCAAAATCTTCATCCCAGCTGGTTTCTTCAGGTTTGGCATGTTCCAACGTTGTCTAAAGAAAATGTAAGAGATTTTAAAGTATAAGGTACCCCTTGAGACATATAAGGATCCCCCATAATGATGGGGTAAAACCACAGGGGTCCATACACAGCCTTTACCATACATCAATTATCTTCCCTAATTTAAGCTTTCTGTATTCTACTTTAGCTTTCAATTTTCTCCTCTCCCATTCTTCCTCTTTCAAAGCAACTAAAGTCAGAATCATTAAGGTTTGGACTACAGTGAGGAATTACCAACTTTCACACAACATCAGCTTGGGAAAAACAGCAATAACCACAATAATATTTGCACCTGATGAATTTTAGATAAGGCCCAAAACACCAGCTGTGCAAACAAAAATGCTTTGCTAGTAAGGATGACTAACCTCTGATGTCACTAAGAATATAATAAACAACACTGATTTAAGAAAAGCTATTTTTGTTGAACAAAGAATGGCCCAAGAACACCAGTTTTGCAAGCTCTTTATATAATTTTTTATATTTTTCTATATTCCATGAGAAGCAAATTCCATTCCTATAATCTTTTCCTCAAATAGTGCAGGTTTGTTGTTCTTTTTTTCTCTTCACTAGGACTCTTTCAGTTCTTTTGCACTCCACTATTTTAAAGATCCCATACAAAACTGGAGACATTATTCCAGCTATTCCATCCTTCCTAAATAATGTGAAATAGTCATATGAACTCAAAAAATGAACTGAAAAGTCTCTCTCAACTGTACACTTTCTCCTTCTAGCCTTAATTGCTATTACTGAGATTTAGGATATTATTACCTCTTGCTTTAAATCTAAAGCACTATAAGCCTTATGTCTATTTTTTGTTTGAGTATCAACTGTTGAATGAACAAACCATTTGCCTCTCCATTTTCTACCTTTTTGCTCTATTAAGTTCAAGAAAAAATTGACTAAGAACTTGTGGGATGAAGACGATGCTCACTTTCAGATTAAAAAAAACCAAACTGTAAGAATTGATCTGTAAAAATGAATTTTAGGGTAATTTTTCATCTTCACAACCATGGTTGTACACACACACATACTCTCACAAAGCCCTGAATAATAACTTTCCAGCCTTAATCTTACCTCTTTATAAGCTTTAGCCCAAGTATCTGCCAGCTGATTGATGTCTATTTTTCCTGATTTCACTGCTTCCAGAGCCACTTCAGCTTCTCTGTCATAATCTTTTATAGTTTCCTCTTCTACAAACTTGCTAAGAGATTGCTTTAGGTCTATTAAAACAAGAAGAAAATGGTCCATCAACAGAACACATCAGCAATCACGCAGGAAACCTGTAAGTAAGGTTTTTCACCTGAAAACCTTTTCCTTGCTAGCACTTGCTAGCTCTAACAACAATTTTCTCTGATGTTTTACCGTTCAAAAACCAAATTTTTAAACACTGTTCTAGTAAAACACCCTTCTTTTGGTTTCTTAGAGCAAGCTGTAAGACACTTGAGGACAAGGACACATGAGATTAATTTAAGAAATCAGTTCATACCATTTTCTATAAAGCATGGCAGGTTGTGCAGAACCATCAGACGTCCGTGCAAATGACTGATATTCTCTTGCACAGGGAATTTGAGAGGCACCGTAAGTACCAAATGTTCATTTCCAGCACTGAATTTGTACACATAGTCTCTCTCCCTAGTGAAAGTCTTTCCTTTATTAGGCTTCATCCTCCTGAGTTTGTTTCCTGCAATGGATATGAAAGTAACAAAAATTACATTCTTGTAAAATCAGAAGTAAAAAATGGTAATGAAAATCCATGGCTTTGTTAATAATTAACAGCTAAGAATACTTAACCCCCCAAATTTTCATAGATACTCAGTTTTGACTTCCAAACACATGCAGTTGGAACTGAACCATAAATACCAGTTTCCAAAATATCAAATGCTTCTGAAATGTATTTGAGCATGTCAATATATGAAACTGGGTCATTACTCTTAAAAATGACAGCGTAAATCTCTTGACTTAAAAGCAGAACAAGGGCAGATCGGAACCCTGATAAACAGAGAAGTAACTGAAATACCCTGACTTCTGCCACAGATGCCTCAAAAGCTGAAATCCTTCACAGTGCATAGAGATTTTATTTCCTCCTTTCTGCAGGTGCTAGGCCTGGGGAGTGGGGGAGCAGATGTTTGCAACGATTTTTAGAAAGAGCTGATTTTGTCATGAGGTAACTTGTATTAAAAATAAGCCAAAAGAGATGCAAGGGGGCTGTGTAAAGAATGAAAACACAGGCTGGGAGCACATACCTGTGCCGGTGTTTTTACCCTCCACTGGGCTCCTCCGCTCATTCACATCCCTCTGTTTTGAACATCACCTGCAAAGCTGGACACAGTGCTTCAGCTGAACCCTCCCCCGTGCTGAACACCACAGCCCAGGGAGAAAAGAACCCAACAAAACAAAAAAATTCTACAGCAGAATTCATGGGTTTAGGGTTTGTGGGGGTTTGGGGTGAGTTTTCTGTGAACAAACCTACGTGTTGGACACAGATGAAACAAGTCAGTCTCGAAAAAGAACATCTCAGGACAACCAATATTGATGCGAGGCGGTGTTCCGGCCTCTCTGGAAGTGGGATTCAAAGGGAAATCCTGGGAAATACAAACCCGACCACGCTCTTTCTGCTGCTCCCCGATGCAGTGAGGAGGTGGGGAGGAAAGCGATGGAGAGGGAGACGGGGACAAACATTCTGTTCCAAAGCGGCACCCCCTGCTCCTGAAAACGCAGGCTCAAAGCGGGCAGTACACGGCCTGCGGGGCCCCACCCGCCCGGGGAGCGCCCGGTGTCCGCGTTCCCTCCGCTGGAAGCGGCAGCGGCCGCGGGCACAGGGAACCTCCCGGCCGTGCCCGGCCCGTCCCGGCTCACCTGGCTCCGGGCGGGCAGCCGCGGGTTAACTGGGCCGCGGGGAAGGGGGAGCCGGGATGTTCCGCCTCCCCCGTCATCGCAGCTGCGCGTCCGCAGCGGCACATTCGGCGCTGCTCCCGTGGCGAACGTGCCGAGCGGCGCCGGCGCCTGCGGCGGCGGGGATGGTGCGGCCGGCCAGGAGGTGCGTGTGCCGGGACCCAGGGACGAGGGGCTCCCCCGAGGGACGAGGGGCTCCCCCGATCCACTCGGGGCCTCTGGGGGATTCCAGGGTGGCCGCTTTCCCTTCCAGCGGAGAGGTCGTGATCAGTGGCACAGGGCCGTGTTGGAGGCCTGGCATTAGTGGTGCCCCTCGGGGTTCTGTCGTAGAATGGTTAGGGTTGGAAGGGACCTTAAAAACCATCCAGTTTCAGCCCCCTGCCATGGGCAGGGACACCTTCCACTATCCCAGGTTGCTCAGAGCCCCCATCCCACCTGGCCTGGAACACTTCCGTCATGGGGCAGCCACAGCTTCTCTGGGCAACCTGTGCCAGGGCCTCCCCACCCTCACAGGGAACAATTTCTTCTTCATATCCAATCTAACACTCTTCTCTATTGCTTTGGAGCCACTTCCCCTTGTCCTGTCACTCCAGGCCCTTGTCCAGAGTCTCTCTCCATCCTTCCTGTGGGCTCCCTTCAGGCACTGCAAGGCCACAATGAGGTCACCCCAAAGCCTTCTCTTCTCCAGGCTGAACAATCCCAGTTCCCTCAGCCTTTGCTCACAGCAGAGCTGCTCCATCCCTCTGATCCCCTTGGTGTCCCTG
>VYZQ01040051.1:23183-37956 GCA_013400655.1 Mystacornis crossleyi
AGAATGGCTGGAGCTGTGCCAGGGGAGGGTTAGGTTGGATATCAGGGAAAGGTTCTTCCCCCAGAGGGTGGCTGGGCACTGGAACAGGGAATGGTCACAGCCCCAAGGCTGCCAGAGCTCCAGGAGTGTTGGGACAACGCCCTCAGGGATGCACAGGGTGGGATTGCTGGGGTGTCTGTGCAGGGCCAGGAGTTGGACTGAATGATCCTTGTGGGTCCCTTCCAGCTCAGGATAAGCCACAATTCCATGATTCTGTCCACCTGAACATGTATTGCTTTTTTTCCTTGTAAAAAAAGATTTACCCAAAAATCAAGTGTTACCAAATCAAGATGCTCAGTCAGAAAGGATTAAGAGTATATATTTTTTAATAGATATATTTTTTTTTTTAATTTTTTTTTTTGGCCACAGGAACCAGAAAGTTGTTGACTATTCTCAGTTTGGGGATTTGGAAGATGATGGTAAGTGGGATGTTCTTGTACATCAAGAATTTGAAATCATTGCCTCTTACATAAAAGCACATGTAAAAGAGGTCTGTTGAATTTTCACTCTAAATACATTTAAAGACAGTGCAATTATAGTAGTTGTTTAAAATCCTTTTAAAATAGGATTAATTTCCAAAAAAGGTTATCTTGTTGTATTTTCTGTGTGCAATGAAACTTAAGTATGAAATTGAAGAATATAAGAAAACTCATGAGAGCTTGTTGCTGTTTACCAATAGATGAAGACTTTGCACCTTCAAGCAAAAAATCCAGAACACAGCTCAAGGAATCAAAGAAGGAGAAAAAAGAGAAGCAAAAAAAGCCCAAGGAAGTGACTGCATCACAGACGCAGACAGTTAGTAAAAGGTAAGAAATGTTGTGGTCAGCTCTGTGTAAAACTGGATTTCAGTAAGAGTATTTGGCTTTTGTTTCTTTTCCCTTAGAGTTTTAAGCAGCTGAGAAGAAACAACTAATACATGACTGAAATAAAGATTTTGAGCCTTAGTGATGCACTTGCAATAACTCTAAAAATTCTGGGTTTCTTATGGCGTTTCTTAGGTACTCCTAAAACTGAGAAATATAAAGATAAATTTTGATTCCTTCCAAAATAACATATTTAAAGGAAGATACAAAGTCAGTGTCAATGAAAAAGAGAAACCTGATTTTTATTAGTAGAGCTGTGTTTATATATTACATTTTGGTGTGGCATTTCAAGCAAATGCTATCACTTTTTTTCCTGTAGTAATGCCAGTTAATAGCTTATATATAGATATATATACACACAGTGTTTTGCAATCATGATACTTTAAAATATAGAGTGCTTTAAAAATTAGTGTGTTTTGTCTAAATAATTTCAAAATGTAATATTTGTAACACAATGTGCCATAAATATGTCTTGAAATATTAATCTCTTCACAAGTATCTGAATTTTAGAAAGTTCAGTGAGCCAGAAATAGGTCTGTAACACTCATGTAATTGTTTTATTATTTAACACGTTGGCATTTTTTTCCCAGGTTATCCTTGGATGACAAACTTTATAAAAGAGATTTGGAAGTTGCCTTAGCCTTATCTGTCAAAGAAAAATCTGCAAATCCCCAAGAGGTGGAAAATTCAGAAGAACAAGGTTACTTTACAGTTCCATGCAACACTCTTCATTTATATGCAGTGAATTTGAACATGGCAATTTATTTAACAGTGAAATAGATTGAAAATCATATTTTATTTCAAGATTTCATGACAGGAAACATGAGAGTTTCTAGGTATTGCCAGTTTTCTTATGTTCGTGGGTTTTTTCTGTGAGAAAAGTAACTCTTCTCTAAGATCTTCCAAATACATGCTTGGCTTAGAGACAGATAAAAACTTCAGCTATTTTAATTTCGTAATATTTTTGCTTTTTATAATGTGTTTTTTGTATAGTAATATTTCATATTTTTAATTTTTTTTTCCCTGGATCTTAAAACAGGTAAGAATATTGAGTCAGAAAATATACAGAGGAGACCCTCTTTTTCCAACTGTAGTGTAGACAGTGACCGTTTAGGTAAGTTGTTCTCACACTCTTTTCAGAAAGAGCATTTAAGTAGCTTATTTCCTCTTTGTTTCCATTGTTTGTTTGTTTTTTTGCTGATGTGGAAAAAGGAGTCTTTATCTTAAATAAAGGTGGAAGGATGTGTCAATTCTTTCATTAAAAAATTGGTCCCAGTCTTAAAATGAGCAAACCCATGGATTGTTGAATTTTTGGTCTTCTCTTTGTTAGCCTGATTACAAATAAATGTTGATAAATTTGCCAGTGAGAAAATAAAATGAGAAATCACTTAAAAACAGGTGTCAGTGAAATGTTTCTGAATAGTATAACTTCAAATCACCAAAATGAATTGTGGGGACTCAAATACCAAATTCTTTTAGAGGAGAAGAATAGATTTACTGTGAATTCGGGTTGATTGAACCACTTTCTGTTCCGTAGGTCTCAATCAGGTTATGGATGATGATGCACCTGAGCGTGATGGGAGGCAAAGGACAGGAACATCCAAAGTTCCAGCACATCACAAGTCACTGGTGGTTGACAGTGATGACAGAGACCATGATCCCGACTCTGAGCCAGAGTCTGTACCCAGTAAGTTCTTCTCCACCAAAACCCTCTCATTAGATGTGCTTTGGATGTGATGCCTTATGTTTAGTTTGGATTTTTAGTGAAATTCATGCTGCTTTGACTGCATTTTCCCTACTCTCCACTTAACTGTACCATTATCCCCTCATACTTGTGGCACCTCGGTTGCACTTTCACACTAAATTTAAACACTGGAGCTTATTCACCCCCAAGCCAGCAAAATTTCACTGTTTCTCTGCATTTGTATGTCAGAAGAAATTTCTTCTGCCCTCCTTGTCCAGGGAAGTTTCATATCTTTAAAGATCCTCTGTTCATTTTTCCAGTTGTTTTCTGGGGTTTGTGTCAAAACAGTGACTCTGGAGTAGTATCAGGTGTTGGAGCTTTCACTGTTGGCTTTGTTTAAGTTTATTTTAAAAAGCAGGTAGTCTCCTTTCCTTCCTCTGATTCTCATCTCTTGGAAGAGCAAGCTGCATCCATGTCTCTGTCATTCCCTAACTGGCAAGGGGTCTGTGAATATTTTCTGCTTGAAGACGGGGCAGTCTGGTACCATCCTCATCATTTCTGCTGTGTAGTGGTCTGTCATCTTAAGTGGTGATTTCTCTGCTAAAGAGCTTCTTTCTAAAGTAATTTTATTTTCCATCCCAGTATCACCTATAGCTTCTCCTTCCTGGATAACAGAACACAACTCTGAGCCAAGGCAGAAGGTGATGTCCAGTCCCTCAGAAGCAGCTGGGAGGCCTCTGCATGCGTCAAGTCCTGTCACAGACAAAAAGCCTAAATGGACACCACCAGGTATGGGTGAGGTTGCAGCTACAGACACATTACAGGAGTTGACTTAAGCTTTTAGCAATCTCTCCTAAAAGCAAACAAAAAAATAAACTATTCCAGGAAAATGCCTGCCCTTTGTATACCTTTTATAAAGATTTTCTTTGGACAGATTGAAAACAAAAAAGACAGAAAGCAAGAAAAACTATATCTGTTCTTCTTTTACAGCATTATCCTTAACTCCTTTATCTGCATGGGGCTTATAAAGTATTTTCCAAAGTGTGGATCAGACCTTAATCAAAAGATCCTTTCGTGTCCATTTCTCTCTTATTTAGAGCTTTCTTTATCTCTGGTATGTGCTCCATTATTATCTATTCTAGTCAAAGAATATTAGAAAAATGCTGGAGTATTTTAGCTGCTCTAGTAAAACAAATGCTTAGAAGCTTTATTTTCACAAGGTGTTTGAGCATGCTGCTGCTGACTCCTGATTCTTTGATTTTTCTTCATATTTACTCTTCTTTTCTGTACATGGTTCTTTCTGTTTGGCTCCTTTCTCTCAAGTCCTCATTTCCCCGTTGGAGTTGTGTTCAGTGTTTCTCTGTGGAGTGCGTGAAACTGCCCAGGACTCTGGGAACAGTTGCCCCGTGCTGCTGCAGTGTGTGGCTGGGTAATTAACCCGTGCACCATTCCTGCTGCACTGGCTCCCAGAGGGATGAATCCCTGGTGAGTGATCTCCATGTGCCTCTGTGGTTCAGAACTTTAGACACTCTCTTTAGAATGCTTCTTCTGTCCTGCTAGGAAAACTATTAGGTGACAAAAGTCATGATTTTTTTTCCCCCTTTGAACTTCTAATACCTTCTTTCTGTTTTAAAATCATCTCCAGCTCCGTCAGGAAGCAGTAGTGCCTCTGTGAAATGTGTTCCTGCTAAGTCACCTACTCACTGCCTTAGACTTGGCCTCTCCAGACTGGCAAGAGTCAAACCTCTCCATCCCAGCGCTACCAGCAGTTAAATGGTCAGTGACAAAGTGCCACACAGAGGAAAAGACTGTGGAAAGGGTTTTTCTGATAAACAGGGAGTGGGCAGCATCCTGGCATCATCCATTTCGGAGGACTCTTGTTATGGATGTGTCTGATGTTAGGATGAATTTTTATTCTGCAAATTGCTAGGCATCTTTAAGTGCAACTGAATAATAACTATTTAATCAAGGTGACATATGGGCTACCAACTTTTTATGTGTTATGTTCAGAGATGCTGGTTTGTGATAATTTTAATTCTCTAATACCTAAACTTGGCATTAAAATAGTCTAGACAGCACTATGGCAGTATTGATGATAGGGAAATGTTTTTTAGAATGTTGTATTTTTAAAAAAAATTAAAATAAAATACTTCATATAATCTAACTGTATTCTTTGAATTTATTAATTTTGAAGGTCACTTTAAATGTTGGTTGCAGTCTGGCAAATATTTTTGCCTGTGTATGCTCTTACTGGAAGGCAGCAGCATTAGTCAGGCTCAGACAGTGAGGAATTTCCTTAGAGATCCTGGGGCTTCACTGAAGACCATAATACCATGCTGAGGTAGGTAGGTTTGTAAAGCAGTGAAGTGATTGTTACTGATTAATGAAACTGAGTTTCTACTAATCCACAGTGTCAATAATTTCCTATCTAAGCCTATTGATGAGAGTGGATGGCAGCAGATCCATTTCTGCTCATATTACTTGTGACTCAGGGAATTGCATTAACAGAGGAATATCATAGAATCATAGAATGGCTGGGGTTGGAAGGGACCTGAAAGATCATCTTGTTCCAACCCCACTGCCATGGGCAGGGACACCTTCCACTATCCCAGCTTGCTCAGAGGCTCATCCAGCCTGGCCTTGGACACTACCAGGGATCCAGAGGCAGCCACAGCTGCTCTGGGCAAACTGTGCCAGGGCCTCCCCACCCTCACAGGGAACAATTTCTTCCTCATACCCAATCTAACCCTGCTCTCTGTCAGTGTGGAGCCATTGCCCCTCATCCTGTCACTCCAGGCCCTTGTCAAGAGTCTCTCTCCATCTTTCCTGTGGGCTCCCTTCAGGCACTGCAAGGCCACAATGAGGTCACCCCAAAGCCTTCTCTTGTCCAGGCTGAACAATCCCAGTTCCCTCAGCCTTTGCTCACAGCAGAGCTGCTCCATCCCTCTGATCCCTTTGGTGTCCCTGCTCTGGACTGGCTCCAGCAGCTCCCTGTCCTTCCTGTGCTGGGCCCAGGGCTGGATGCAGCCCTGCAGGGGGGGCTCAGCAGAGAAGGGCAGAATCCCCCCTCCCCGGGTGCCCTGGGGCTCCAGGCTCAGGGAGGTTCTGGGTCCCAGCACACACGGCTGGGGCAGGGCCGGCTCTCACCCACAGCACCCCCAAATCCTTCTGCCAGGGCTGCTCCATCTGCTCATCCCCAGCCTGGATTGATCCCTGGAGTTGTCCTGACCCAGGTGCAGCACCAGCACTTGGTCTTGTTAAACCCCATGAGATTCCCTCGGGCCACTTCTGGAGCCTGTCCAGTTTCCTCCGGATGACATCCCGTCCTTCACGTGTAATCTATGCCTTTGCAAAGCCTTCTGTTGTTACTGGTTTCACTGATTCCTTGCAAGTTGGTTGTCTGTTTGCTCTTGGTGCATTATCAGTCAGGTTATCATAAGGTAAAGGTCACTGTTTCAGCTTTCATTATTTCTGAAGAAACAGATTTTAGTTTTGATTCAGAAACCCTCAGTGTGTGATTATTTCCTTCTGTAATTCAAAAGGTCTAACACCTTCATTTCCCAGGTCTATATTGGTTATTCTCAGATATCCTGTTAGTGTGAAAATCTGTATCTTTTAAGTGGCTAAATAATAAAGATATATCGTAATGTTTATTCAGAGATATGGGTTTTAATAAGGGAAACAGGTCTTTTCCCGTTATTTTTCTAATAGAAACAAAAATGCCCAAATACCATTTCCTGACATCAGTTGCATCAGGAATTCCATAAACTGCTCTTTAATTTTCAACAGAGGGGTTGGGTGTAATTTGCTGTAAGCAGATAAATTTATTCTGTCTTTCATGTCAGATCACTTTTGCCCCCACTTTCATTAACCCAACAGACTCAAAGCGTATCAGTGCAAACCACAAAGATGAAAACAGGATGTTACCACTTCTGGTGACCCTCTGTGCAAAACCCTGCTCTTTGCATTTAAAACACTTTGTCCTGCTGCTTACAAAGAATTTCTGGTCTGTCTCCACTCAGGTGTGACATCGTTATCTTGAGAGGAAGCCAGAAAGCTGTGGTGAAAAAAAAGAACTTTTTTGGGTTGAGGTTGTTTCTGCTATGCTGAATCTCTCCTCACACCCCCAATATTTACAGCACGCGTGTACATTTAAATGAAGACTCGGAGCATGAGTTGTTCCTTGTAGTGGTGTCAACCCATGACATTCCTGTACATATGGGATATTAAAAGACTGAAATTTCTTTTTCTTGCATTTTGTATTTTTCCCCATTTTTGGTTTTTTTTTTTAATTATTTTTTAATGTATTTCTTTCAAAAGTTAAAGATTAGGTTTTTTCTAGCCTCGACTGAATAAAAGCATGGAAGGACTTAACTGGCTTTGACTGTAAATGCATCTACACGTTCCTCAGCGTATCAAAGCTCTGTTTAACGTTCAGGCATCTCAGTTCCTCTCACCAAATTCCTTTTCATACTGACAGCCCTTGGGGACAATTACAATACTTCAATGTAAAAAGAAATCATGAGAAATTAGAACGGATTGAAACACAGATGATATTTATCTGCTTGGTGATGGGCCATCTTGTAAAGCCAAAGATGACAGATTCTCTTTCTGTTTGCCTCCTTGAACAAATGAGAGATTTACTTGGGTGTTACACGTTTTCCAGTAAATCTGTGTAAATTTTGCTTTCATTTTATTATCTTAGCAGGATTCATTAAGCTGAAGATTTTTCTAAAGAGTTATAATTAGGCAGTTCTTTCAGAAATACCTTGTGAACCCCATCCCAGCATAAAGGTTAGTAGATAGGTGCGTATTTTTCAGAATGTTAAAAGTCTGTAACTAGGTAGGAAGTCAACATTAGAGGGCATAATAACATCAAGTTATCATTCCAGTACAGTAGAGCTATATGGTCATCACTTGTATTTGCAAAGTGTTGGCATATCAAAGGGTCAGATGACAAGTATGAGCAAAATACCAAGAACAGAAAAACAAAAAGGAATTTAACAAGACTTAGCCATCTTTTGCCAAGAACTATCAACAACACAGCCTCACTCTAATACATTTTCATAGATCAGTGACTTATAATGTTAGTAAGTATTTCTTGCATTATTTAATTCAGTTATAAGCTTTAACATACAGGTCTTTTCCAGATGTTTGCTGTAGCTTTTCTTGAGCATAAGTCAGCCCCTCCCTGGCTAAAAGTCATGTTGATGCAATTTGTGAGTGTGGTTCAGCTGCTTCAGAGACTTCGTCATGATTTCATAGGAACAGAGTTGCCTGTAAATCAAAAAATGTAAGAATCGGCAAATCTTACTCAGCCCTGCAATGCACATCTGGAGTGCTGTGTCCAGTCCTGGGCTCCTCAGCACAGGAGGGATAGGGAGCTCCTGGAGCAGGACCAGTGGAGGCTATGGAGATGATTTAGGGCCTGGAGCATCTCTGGCAGGGAAAGGCTGAGGGAGCTGGGGCTGTTCAGCCTCGAGAGGAGCCCCAGTTGAGAGGGGCCCTCAGCCCTGGGTGTCCCTGTCTGCAGGGAGGGCTCCGAGCAGGGCCCAGGCTCTGCTCCGGGGGGCCCAGCAATGGCACCAGAGGAACGGGCAGGGACTGATCCCAGGAAGCTCCACCTGGGCAGGAGGCAGAACTTCTGTCCTGTGCAGTGACCGAGCCCTGAACAGACTGTCCAGAGAGGGTGTGGAGTCTCCTCACTGGGGATATTCCAGAACCGTCTGGAGACAATCCTGTGCCCTGTTCTCTGGGATGGACCTGCTGGAGCAGGGAGGTGAGACCAGACGACCCCTCTGTGGTCCCTTCCAGCCTGACCCTTTCTGAGATTCATTCTGTGGTCTTCTCCAGCATATCTGAGTCAGGAAAAGGGATGCATTCAGGACAACCTAAGTTGGGTGAACTGCATAGACCATAGAAGCTGGAGGCATAAATTGAACTCCCCAGGAGCTTAGAATGCCGTGGTGCTTCCCTATATTGAAAATTGGCCACTATTGTCAGGAAAAACTTCTTCACAGAAAGGGTGATTGGACACTGGAATGGGCTGTACAGGGAGGTGGTGGATTCACTGTCCCGATGAGGGTGGTGAGGCCCTGGCACAGGTTGCCCAGAGAAGCTGTGGCTGCCCCATCCCTGGAAGTGTCCAAGGCCAGGCTGGATGGGGCTCTGAGCAACCTGGGATAGTGGAAGGTGTCCCTGCCCATGGCCCATGGGTTGGAGCTGGATGGGCTTTAAGGACACTTCCAATCCAAACCATTCTATGATTCTATGATTCTTTGATTATTATGATGAACCTGCTATGTCCTCACACACACAGATACAGAATTTTAGTATACATCAACACCCTCACAGGGAAGAATTTCTTCATAATATCTGATCTAAACTCTGTCAGTTTTAAGCCTTTCCCCCTTGTCCTGTCACTCCATGCCCCTGTAAATAATCTCTGATAACATCTAGAAGTCCTGCAGTGATTTTAGGTAGAACTCAATTCCCTTTTAAGAGATGTTCCCTTTGGCTGTGTTCACATGGCTGTGCAGATATGTCTTGGTTTGAAAGACAGGTATTTGCTAAGGAAGGCAGGAGCCTTCCTTGGAATGGAAAATGCAACCCCCTTCCCTCTGAATTATTATAATTTTGAAATTAAGGGGCTTTCAGGCAAAGATATGGGGAATAGAAATAACAGTTCTTTTACTAGAATATAAGTATAAAACAAAGCAATAATACAGAAAAAAACCCACTTGTTTAAACCTGACAGAGTCAGGGTATGACCTGACACCCTGCCGGGCAGGGCGGTAGTAGCAGTCTGATCAGGTAATCGCTGCAGTTCTCTTTGAAGTGATTCTGTTGAAAACAGTGATCTTGTAGAAAAGGTCTGGTCCTCCTTGGAAAGCCCAGTGGTGGTTGTGTAGCTCTTGCCCTCTGGGAATCCAGTGGGAAAGGCTGCTTCTGGTGTTTGAAATCTCAGCTTATATTCAGGATGGAATGCTTGGTTCCTCCCTCTGGGTGGAACATCTCACAGTGGGATGATGAGTCATGGCTGATGAGCCATGAACAGGAGATAGTCCAGGAGGGAGTTATCTGTGAGTCATGTGCAAGGCATTGTTGGGCCCATTAACAGGAGATAGTCCCGAGGGAGGAGGCCGGGAACATTGCTACACCTGGTTTCAGCAGCTCATGAGGATGGTGATAGAATACACTGTAACCCAGGACAAGATGTAACCATGAAGCCACTGTCAGGCTTTGGGAAGGCAGGCCAGCTGTTTTGTTTGAGACAAAGATCATTAAGTGCAACACTTTTTAGCTCGACTTCCTGCTATGTGGATGGGTTCTAGTGCTCTGGTGCCCCCACCCGTTCCACCTGCCCTTCTACCTGCACAAAGCCTGCTCTAGGAAGGCTGAATCTTGCCAATGAATCAAAGGCAGATGGGATATATTTACCCAGAGTTGGCTGCATTTAGGCTACCTGCAGAGGAACTGCAAATGTGGAGAGCTGCCAAACCTGGGAACATTCAAATCAGCAAGAGAGATATGTAGCACTGAAGAGTTTGGAAGTGATCATTTTAAGAAGAATCATGGCCTGTAGGAGATGTGTTTTCCACCTCTGATTTGGAGGGTTGTGCATGGAATAAAGTCTGATTCTCCTTATCCATTACCTTCGTGCCCTGTATCTTCACTAGCCCCAGTGAGGTTGCAAAAATAAGTGATAATGGAGAATACAGACCCTGCTGAGCTGTGTCCCCTTGGAGCTTGTCTGAGATCAGCTCCTCCTTCCCCTTTCCTCATTTGCTTTGATTCATCTTTCTTGCCAAAGAAATTTGGAGGCAGATTTTTCCAGCTGCCCCCAAAAGAGTGGGGAAGTGTGTTATTGAAGTTGATGGGAAGCATTCTGTTCTCCACACATCACAGCCTGTTCCTAAGTGGGAACATTGCCTAACTCCCAAATTTTCATCCGTGTCATTCCTGAGGCATGTTACCCAGCACATCATGTGGTAGCTCCTCTGTACACCCGTCATTTCTTCTGTGCAAAGGAAAAAAATGGATTTATGAGCAAATTTTGATTTTGTTAACGTGTGATGTGATTTATTACTGTCCTGATGATGATGTTATTTTGCACTCTAGCTGAGCATGCAGGAAGGTCTTACACAGGGTGTAAAGTGAGTGTTGTGCAAAGTATGAGACAAGGCTGTGGTAACACACCTGAAAACACAGGCTGGTGTGGTGAGAGTGACACTGCAATATCAGTGTCACAGAACTGTTCAGGTTTGAAGCCCCTACTTGAGATCATCTACTTTAATTCTAATTATTTTTTGTACAGTAATGTGTGTGAAACAGTTCTCCTTTGAAATCTCCCTGATATTCTGAGAATTCATAATCCACATTAACTATTAAAATTTTTTCTACAAATAATAGGAAGCTCTTTTAATAAATACACATTTCTCCTGAAACACCACTGGGGGATGATTTCTGACAAATTCCTCCTCCTCAAAGAGAAAGTGAGGCAAAATATATACTAGAAATCTACTATTTCATTAATGATAGCAATACACGTGTGCCAGGCATGGACTTTTTAGCACATTTGTCTTCAATACATTGAGATTACTGGATTAAAACTCAGCGTATGTAAATACTGAGATAGATACCTGAAAAGTAAGTCTTGTGAGGAGTGGCTGAGGGTGTTTAGCCTGGAGGAAAGGAGGCCAAGGACGTTATTCAAGACGTACCTGAGTACACAGCATATGAAATGCAGACAGCAGCCCGAATCCCAGAGGTTTCCAGTGCTCTCCAGTGGCTGGGGGTGGGAAGAAATGGACAGCAGTAAGTCACTGCACTGAGCAGGCACCTGCATTCCTGATATGCCCAAGTGCCTGCAGCATTCCTGAAAACTGGCTTTTGGCCTGTGCAACTAAATGTAGACATCTTGCAGGAGCTAAAAGTAGATTCCAGCAGAAGGCAGTCCAGTGTCCCTAAATAAATTCCCTGAGCTTCACATGCAAGAAGACAGAACCATCCAAAACACTCAAGAGCTGGTCTAGAGGAAAAAGAAGGCACAGGGATGTGCCTGGAAGTTGCATCCTGCCTTTCCATATTTCCATGTAATCAATAGATCTGTTTTTAATTCTGTTAAAAAATACAGGGATAGTACTGTCCTTACTTTTTTTTAAGTAGGAGCCCTGTAATTGCAGTTGTGATGATTGAGGTTTTAAGTGAAGTGAGATTTGGAGAGAGAGGTGATTTCTTTCATGAGCGTAATTCAAAATGTTGGGAAGTCACAGACTCCCTTCTTGTTTTAGTTGTTTTTATTGTTTGGCTGATTTTTTTCCTTTTTCTGGTACCAATCAGGCAGTTCACTTACAGAGCCAAAGTTCATTCCTGTATTTATCCACTCATTCTGATTACATTTGTCATGTGCCTTTTCTATTAAATGGTTCACTGGCACTTTCATGTCAAACGGATTTTCCTCCTGTGGGGAAAAGCTGAGGAAACTGGGATTGTTCAGCCTGGGAGAGAAGGCTCCGGGGAGAACCAGTTGTGGCCTTGCAGTGCCTGAAGGGAGCCCACAGGGAAGATGGAAAGAGACTCTGGACAAGGGCCTGGAGTGACAGGACAAGGGGGAATGCCTTCACGCTGACAGAGGGCAGGTTTAGATTGGCTATGAGGAAGAAATTGTTCCCTGTGAGGGTGCTGAGGCCCTGGCACAGGTTGCCCAGAGAAGCTGTGGCTGCCCCATCCCTGGCAGTGTCCCAGGCCAGGTTGGATGGGGCTCTGAGCAAGCTGGGATAGTGGAAGGTGTCCCTGCCCATGGAAGTGGGGTTGGAACTGGATGGTTTTAAAGTCCCTTCCAACCCAGGCCAATCTATGATGCCCTGACTAAAACAGAAAAGCCAATTTGAAGGTTTCTTTTCTCTTTCTTTTATTTGAAACCCACTGTGGCTTTATTGTTTTAAGGTTGGCATTGCTCCTTTGTTTTTTTTAAATTTTTCTTTCACTTTAGTTAAGTTTGTGTCTGCATTTTTTCTGCATTTTTTGTTTGAAACATGAGTTGCTTTATCGTTCTCATAAGAAAAGTAAAGAAAATAATGAATTGAGACTAAGCATTAGATACTTCTCCCATGGAGTCTGTCTGGAATACTTAAATAAAAGACTGCTGAGGTCTGTTCCTTTAATATTCCAAACTGAGACTGCTCCAGCTGCAGGCATTTTGCTGATGGAATATCTAGGGGGTCCGTAGAGGATAGGGTGTGGACAGAGACTGGACTACCTAGAAACACTCATTGCAAGATTGCCAAGAGTTCTGAGTGCTCAGAGGGAGCTGCGAGTGTGGTGCTCAGGGGCACTGCTGGGATTCTCAATAACACTCGAATTACCTTGGATTTACCCTCATTAGACAGTTCATGTTTAGAGCAGGTGAGCTAAAGCTGCAGCTGTGTCTTTGAAAAAGAGTTAAAAAACAGAAGGAAGGAAAGCAGAGCAAATGAGGCACCCCAAGGGATGGGTTTGCGGTGCTGCTGAGCCTAATTGACAAACATGTTGTGCTGGTGTAAAGTCCTCAAAGATTTCATAGAGCGTCAGCTTCCCAGTTCAGCTCAATTTGGTTTGTGTCAGTGCTGGGGAACATGGGACTTGATTCCAGCCAGCTCACCCTAAAAATCATCAATCAGCCCAGGCTTTTATTCACAGAGGGCCACGGGTTGGATCAGATTAACTGCAGTGTCAGGTTTAAATCACAAAGAGAACAATTTAATGGAGACAAATTCAAAACATGGAGCTTTGTCATTATGGGAAAAGCAAGAAAGGAGCAGTGAGAGCTGCTGTGATTTCAGCTTCTTCAGTAACTCTTGTTTACAAGTGAGAAGAAATAAAGGAGTCCAGCCTAAGGTAATAATGGTTGGCTTTTTTTTATTGTTTGATGTACAAATGTTTATATTAGGTTGTGATGTACCTGTTGTGAGGAACTGAAAATAAACAGAAAGAAGATAATTTGGTCCGTTGTACCATCTGCCATCAATTCCATAAGATATTTTTATTGTATTAACCATTATTTAAATTCCTTCGAAGTAGAATTAAGGTGTGTGATTCTTGAGACTGTCCTATGCAGAGCCAGGATTTGGCTTCAGTGATCCTTGTGGGTTCCTTCCAGCTCAGGATATTCTATGAATCTATGATTTTATGATGGCAATTTTTAATGAAAGCAGTATCATTATTATTGCTGCAAAGATAAGAAATTAACATTTTTAAGCTACAGAAGTATCTTACAGGTTTCTGCATAAATAGTAAGCAAATAATTTATTTATAGTATCTCAGAGTACCTAGGGTTCTGCAAAAGATTTCAGATTGACCTTTGGGTTTAAATGAAAGGCTTTGTGGTATATTAAAAATATACGTATATTGTAGACAGCTGGTCTATTTTTTATTTTAGAGGGAAAAAAAGAGGCTCTATAGAAATCCCAGTGAGTTGCATTACTCTGAAATCAAAAGTTCTACATTATTAAAAAAAAAGAGTGTGTTTCTAAGTTTAAAACTTACATTTGATGCTTTATGTTTGAAGTGACTTTCTGCAGAAGAATCACTGTGAGGGGTCACTGATGGCTGAGCTACTGACTTCATACAGTGTAAACGCTCTGAAGTGATGAGGTTGAGAAACGATTTCCCTGGGTTTCCTCCTCAGAGGGCATTATTTAGGAAGCATATCTGAATGCACAGATGAATGTATGATGTCAGTAGGATTTGGGGAGGTGTTTAGTAACTGTAATTATGAACTACACAAGGATTGAGAGGCCTTGATTCTCCTGGGTCGGCCTCTCCAGCTTCCACTTCCAGGCAGCACAGGGGTAACACAGGTGCTCCCCAAGTTTCACCTGCAAATGGGTAGAGACAGATGGAGCTCTTTCTTGAAGGGAAGTTCTTGCAAAGCTTTCAGGGCTTGACAAGCAGGCCAAAAATCCTTTTCTATCATGATAATGATCTTACCAGGCCCAGCATCGCCGGCAGGGCCAGGGAGAGGATTGTCCCCCTCTGCTCTGGGCTGGGTTGGCCTCACCTTGAATACTGTGTGTGGTTCTGGGTGCCACAGTGTAAGGAAGATCTACAGCTGTTAGAGAGTGTCCAAAGGAGGGACATGGAGATGGTGAAGGATCTGGAGGCGAAGCCACATGAGAAGCAGCTGAGGGCACTTGGTCTGTTCAGC
>VYZQ01040057.1:0-18442 GCA_013400655.1 Mystacornis crossleyi
GGGGGGCACGGCAGCCCCAGCCCTGCAGTTCCTGCAGCACTTTTCTTGCTCTGCCAGGGCAATGAAACGGTGTTCAAAGGGTGACGGGCTGGCATCCATGGACAGACAGCTCTGCAAAGGTCTGCCTGGGGAGAGGGAGGACTCCTTCAGACAGCTGGGCTGGTGCAGCACAGGTAGCCTGGCCTGATGCAAGAACCTCAGAGTTTATCTTTCAGCTTCTAGGATAAAGTCAGGAGCTGTTCCAAGCAAATATTTAGGAAAAGGGCGGCCTCATTTATGGAGCTGAGTGAGAAGGTGTGAAGGCCTGACTGGGCATACAATTAAGCCTCAGTGTTTGCTGCTTCTCCTCTCTGCCAGGTGTCCAAATCTCTGCTTGGACAAAGCTGGTTGTGCCACCAGTCCTGAACTGGCCTGACAGGAAGTTCTCCACTGAAGTCATTGTAATCCAGGGTGTGTGGGAATTGTGCTGCTCACTTAGAGAAACCCGTGGCCATCTGGCCAGGGGTGATAGCAGGGCATATTCCTGTGGGAAGTGTCTGCAGGGGGAGGGTCAGTATCAGAACATCTTGATGCCCTTGACAAGAAAATGCATTATTTTTCTTCAAGCAGGGCACTGTGTGGGGTTCCCTTGCTTGAATCACCTGGGTATCACATTGGATTATACTGTACCCAAACTAATCCTCTGCACCTACCAGTCCACCTGCTTATGTTGAAGAATTCCCGGAATGTGAACATGTCTTCAAGTGTTTAAAGTCTTCACATTTAAAGTATTTGGCCTTGCTAAAGACTTCGTACGAACGCTCTGGAAATGAAGAGTGCTGCCTTTGGTGCAGCTGTGCTGCAGTTTGTGGAGGGATGTGTGATTTTCTGAGCCACAGAATGGGCAGACGGGGTGGGGGAAATGGAGGGTGGATTAAGGATAGGATGGCAAACAGCTTTGACATCTCACAAATTAGGAACTGTGGTTGCTAGGACTGTGTCCCAGACCCCACATGATTTAAATGCTGGGAGCAAGCAGCAGAAGGAGCTTTGGTTTATGTTACCTGCAGATCACAGAATAATCATAGAATTGTTAAGACTGGAAAAAAGCCTTTAAGATCATCAAGTCCAACTCAGCACTCCCACCATGCTCACCACTAAACCCTGTCCCCAAGTGCCACATCCACACATCTTTTGAACACTTCCAGGGATGACTACACCTGGAAGACATCAGAACAGTGACTACGCCTCTTCACTGTTCTGATGTTTGACAATCCTTTCCACGAAGAAATTTTTTCCTAATATTCAATCCAATCTTCCCCTGGCATAACTCGAGGCCATTTTCTCTGGCCCCGAACACTTTGCAGAGGAGCACCAAGTCCTGTAGTGCTGCTATATGAGCAATGCTTCCTAAACAGGCAGGAACTTCTCCCTGACTTCCTGAAATCTTAAATTTGGAGGGGGAAAAGAGGTGGTGTTTGATTGGCCACCCCCCATTCCTATGGAGTGCCTTATCTCAGCAGAGCTGGTGTTCCCACACAGAAGAGCTGCTCATCGCCAGCCCAGCTCAGCCAGCCCTGCTGCCACGGGCATTTCGAGAGAGAGCTGAAAGGGGCAAAGCCCGGCAGGAGAGGGCTGGTTTGGGAGGAGGGTTGGGCTGGTGGTGGAGCTGGGAGAGAGGGTTTTTGCTGCGTGCTTTGAGGGGTGCTGTGTGGTATTACTGGTTGGGGTTGGGTCAAGCAGGAGGGTTCTGCAGAGGGGTTTGGAGATGTGGATCTGCTGCTGAAGATTTGTGTGAGACTTTGGTGGTGAGGAGGAGGAGGAGCAAGAAAAATCAGGGAAGAAAAGCCAAAATAATGAGGGACTTCTGAAACAGAAAAGTTGGCTTTGGTTTTATCTTAAGTCTGGAGCTCTGAGCTTCGGCTGATTTAAATTTCCCCTCTGGTGCTCAGGATGTGCTGCTGAGGGGACACTGAGGGGACACAGGGTGGGACAGCTGTGATGTCCAGCAGGGCAGATGGCAGAGGGGTCGCTGTGTGCCTTGGTACAGCTTTTGACCCAGCAGGTTTTGAGCTCTGCAGGGGAAGGTCAGGCTCGGACCTGTGTCTTGCATTCTCCCAGAAGGTGCTGCAGCCTTGTGGGCCCACAGTGCCTCTTTTCTCAGAGGAAAAACTGGATTTCCGTGGCTGTGTGGGGCCAGAAGTGGGAGGACTGTCTGGCTCGGCTGTGTTCATGGAGCACCAGCCCTGCCCAAGCCTGACCTGACAGTGCCCATGGAGCTCGTGGTCTTCTCCCTCCCACAGAGCGATCTCTGCTGCTGCTGCAGTTTGATTTGTCTGATGCTCTGTTGAGAGTTAATGATTGTTACAATTTAAAAATAAAAAAGAAGTTATTTACCAACTGTCTTTCCCGTGGAGCTGAAAATGATAGCAAAATCAATCTAAACTACCTAACACTAAGAAAACAAATAGATTATCCAGATGACCAAATGAAGCTGCTCACAGAACTCATGGTGGCTCTGCTCAGTTGCAGCTGTGGGACTCCCAAATAATTATTGCCAGCAGCCAAACGTGTGATGGATTGGGTCTTTGTGGGGGAGGGCTGGGTTTTCAGTGGGGGTTGTGATGAAGGGAAGAACAAACACCCCACAGAGTGGAAAACATGAAGGGAACTGCTGGAATCCCATAGGTTTAATAACATTCGGAATTGGCTTTTTTTACTACTCAAAAGAGGCGCACGAATGATAGCAGCGATGAGAATCTGCATTTCACCTTGGGAAGAAGCAAAGCGAATTCAGCTCGTGAGGCTGTCTGGCAGCCATGTGGAGAGTCTCTTTTCTCTGGCTGTGTGGGGCAGTGGAGAACCTACAGAAACCTAGAAAAAACCCAGCATCTTTTGGGAAGGAAAACAAAGGAAAGGTGAGAAAAAGAATCAGAGCTGTGGTGGTGGTGTTTTTGTTTGGGGTTTTGTGCTGGCTGCGTCCCTTGTTCTAGCCGTGGCACAATCAGGGTGCTGATAGGATTTTCCTAAATATTTCTGCCTTTATGAGGTATTTCTGGTTTGTGGTGTTAAAGACCCATCCGAGATGCAGCAGGAGGTCTCATGCAGCATGGTGGGCAGTGGATTAGCAGGAGAGAGGATCCTAATCCCAGAAAAAATGTTCCCTTTCTTTGGAGAGTGACATATCTGGAATAGCAGAAGTATTGGGCTGTCACCTCCGAAGGAAGGCTCCTGGAAAGGAGGAAGCAGAGGTAAAGAGAAGGGAGGGGAGAGGCAGAGCAAATGTTCTGAGCAGAGAGCTGCAGACAGAGCAAGAGCCAAGGGCGCAGTCCCAAGGGGACCATTTGTGCCCATGCTGAGCCTGGGGAGAGGTTCTGTGGATGGCAACAGACAAAAAGGTTCGGAGCACGGACTGTACTTTCCTACCCAAACCGCAGCAGCAGTCAGCATTTTGACTTCAATTTGCTAATTTGCTCAGGGCTTTTTTGGTGGTGGCTTTTTTTTTTGTTTTGTGGGTTTGCTTTTTTTTGTTGTTTGTTTGTTTGTTTGGGTTTTTTGTTTGTTTTGTTTGTTTGGGGGTTTTTTTAGGCTTTGGGGGGGTTGGTGTTTTTGTTTTGGTTTGGTTTTTTTGGGGTTTTTTTTTTGTTTTGTTCTGTTTGGGGGTTTTTTTGGTTTGGTTTGGTTTGGTTTGGGGTTTTTTTGCTTCATCTTTACAAATACTTGCAGGACTTCTTGGTGAGGTTATACCTCCCCTGGTCTGTGTGCTCAGTGCAGGCTCAGAGCCAAGTCCCCACTCCCAGGAAATGCTGGGGGCCCATCTCTGCTGGGCAGCAACAGCTTCAAACTGGGAGCAGCTTCGCCAGATGTGCAGGCCCAGCCTCCCGGTTGGATGGCCTGTCCAGATGTTGGCTGCCTTTGCATTTCTTGTGATGCAGCTGGCTGAAAGTCCACCTCATGCTGGGGAATGCTTGTTTTTTGTGAGCAGTTTGAGGCCTCCCGTCAGCCTTAACCCAGCCACAGGAGTCCTTCAAGTGGCAAAACAGCTGGGATTGAAGGTGGGAATAGCTGCTGGTGCCGTTCCACATCTGGGATCACTGGGGGACACTGGCACCACAGGGGGTTATAGTAACAGCAGGAGTTTGAAGTTGTCTTCAAGGAAAAATTACATTGAAAGCTGCATAAACTGATTTATGGAGGCTTTATTTGCTCATCAACAATTACTGCTCAGCTTATACAACTTTCTCCTCCAGTGAAAATTAAGACACAGCTCTCCTTTCCCTGTGGCTCTGTCTAAATCTAATGTGGTCCCACCAATGCTTGATTTGGCTTTTTATTACCCATTCCCTTTCTTAAAAAGAAAGAAATAAATACTTAAATTTGGTAACATCAGGGATTTCTTTGTCTAAAGACACAGCCTGAGGAATTGATGCAAATTTGTTGATTAACTTCAGCTGAGGAAAGGAAAGAAAAAGTTGAAAGGCTTCCCTTGGAAAGTAGCAGATGTAAACACCTGGACACTTCTGTGTGGAGTGGCTTTTAAAAATTTTTAAATTGGCTTTTTTTTTAAGTAGTTAAGAAACTCAGAGGAAAATTGAGTGATCAGGTAGGAATACTACCCTGGGTGAGTGCTGATACTGCAAACTTCTCGTCCTGATAACGGGAAGCTGCCCAGCTTTCTCCCTTGGTGATGAATGCAGGTGACTCCTGATTTTTATTTTTATAGACTTCAGAGTGCCGAGGAAACTGCTTTTGGAAATCATCTGCCGTGTGACAACAAGGCTCCTGTAGTTTGAGGCTGGGTTTAGTGTTATTCTGTGTAAACAAGTGGAGCAAGAGGGGCTTCTGCAACCGGTGATGCTCCCTCAAAGGTGGAGTGCACTTAAAACGGGATTAGCCAACAAGCTGCTTTAGGGGATGGAGTTAGACAATGCAATCCTCCCAAATCTGGCTTTGCATATGGAAAAGGAGCTTGAGGAAGGGCTGCTGAGGGCAGACCTGGCTGGCAACACCAGCCCTCCCCTGCTGTGCCAGCCTCACCTGGAGGAAAAGCACGGGGAGGCATTCTGTGATCCTGTGGTACAAGGAAAAAGCGTGTTTATCCACAGCTCAGGTTAGAATTCCAGGAGGCTAGGAGGGAGCAGCGCTTGGAAATCTATTGAGAACGAGATTTAAAGGAGTAATTAAGGGTTCTTCCACTGAACAACGCCGATGAACTGGCTGGGAATAAATCAGATTTCACGTGAAGGAAGTGACCTGGAAATAGATTATTGCCTGTCCCTTAGCCAAACTTCCTCACCATGGGGCATCATTGAATGGAGTGTGAGGTCACCCTGGTTGAAGCTGGGGAAGGCTCAGCTGGGGAGTGAAACCTTCTGGGCAGAGGCTTGGAAGCCTCCAAGGTGGCTTTTGTTCCAGACCATGGAAATCTCAGCTCCGAGTAGACCAGCCCTCATTGGTACAATTTTGCCTCTTGAAAATGCACACAGAATCTTTTATTAAAAACCCTGCAGATGAGTTAACAGCTGGGAGAAGCTGGAATATGATTAATGTCTCGTGAATTAGCCCTGGAGGTACTTTATGGAAATAAGATTTACAACACTATTACACGCAGTCCTGAATGTGCTTTACATTTTTAAATGAGGGGAATGAATGTTTCTCTCTGCTCCGCTCCCTTCTCCCTCGGGCCCTTGCAGAGGAACAGGAAGAGGATCCCAGCTGATCTGGGATGGGAGGGTTTGTGCTCGGGGAGGTGTTGGACTGTGCCGTTAATTGAAGGATCTTACTGGCCCCAGTGCTGTATCAAGCAAGGAACCGAAATGTGTCTTGACATGTAGGATGCAATTACAAGTCATTAACAGAGAAATTAGGATGGAAAGAAGGGATCTATCAGGCTGTTTTGTCCATCCTCCCTGCCAAAGCAGCATTGCTCCTGACAGCACATGGTTGGGTGCTTCTGGAATAATTCAGCTCCTGACGCCTTCGGAGCGCTGTGGTGCTTCGAGCAGTCCCGGTTGCTCCAGTGTTTCAAATGTTCTACTTAATCTTCTCCCTCCAGCCCACCCAGACCTTGCTGGAGGGAGATGGCAATCCCCGTGGAAGTGGCCCGGGCGCGTGAGGGGATGCTCTGTGGAGAGGAAAGGTGACTGTCCCCTCCCAGGAGCCCTCTGCAGCTGGCACCAGGTTAGCTCGCTACAAGAAACGCTATTAATGACCCTGTTAGGCCACGGGAAAACTCTCCCATTCCTTCTGCCTCTCACAGAGGTCTTTTCCAACCACAATGGTTCCATTGTCAACCCAGCACCACCACAATGTTCACCCCTAAACCACGTCCTCAAGTGCCACGTCCACACCTGTTTTGAACACTCTCAGGAATGGCGACTCCACCACTTCCCTGGGCAGCCTGTTCCAATGTTTGATAACCCTTTCCATGGAGAAATTTCTCCTGATACCTCATCTAAGTATCACCTTGCGTCTGGAGAGAAGCTGAGCTCCCGGAGCTGTGTGAGTGCCTCGGACAACACAGGCCAAGGGTGTCCCCTCCTAGAGAGAGCAGGGAAGGTTAGAAATGGGCAGCTGAGTGTCTCAGCCGGGTGGTTCTGCTGAAGGAAGGCCAAAAGGAATGTGAAAGAAGGAGAAATCCCAGGAATGGACAGAAAAGGAAGGAAAAATCCCAGGAATGGACCGAAGAGCAATGAACTCTGCACTCCCACCACCAGAAGTGACCACAGGAGATGAGGCCGAACTAATTCAGGTAGCTCAGGGTAATTAACCTGGTGGAAAGATGAGCTTTGGGGGAAGCTGACGAAGCAGGTGCATTCACTTGGTTGTCTCTACTAAAGCACTGGTTTTAGTGGGGACCAGATGATGAAAGAAGAGCTCTGAACTGGCTTTGAGATCATGCTGGTTTTTATTTACTCCAAATCCAGTACTTTTCCATGAGTACCTGGTGTTTTTAAAAGCTCTGTTTAGGAGGAGACTGTTTTGCTAGAACACCCTTGCCATCCACAGGCATCCTTAGGCTTTGCCATGAGCCTTTCTGCTGAAACCTCTGTCCCAGGCCAGCCCAGGTGATCTTGGACCCCAAAATGATGTCAGTCAGACCTGCCTCGATGTCTGGTACGACGTCTGCTCCGGACAAGCTGAAGGCTACAATTATTCACTGATTTACTGAAAATTTTTCAGAATAATTGAGCAATCTCAGATAAACTGGGATCAGCAAGTGAAGGTGGCTTATCTCCCCTTTACCATAAATGCAGTGATGGAGTGGGATATCTGATCCATCTGGACTCACAGGCTGTGGAGTGGAGCTGGGAAACTCCTGCGGCCACGCTTGGCAGCGGTGCTAAAGCCAAGCATCTCTTGACTCTTATTCTGGTTTTTATTCCCATCTAGCGGCAGGCCTTGGGAACTGAACGTGTAAATCAAAACAAGCGCTGCCCCGCAGGTTGCATGATGTAATCTCACAGCCCCTTGCTCTCCCTTTAATGTTTTGCCCTCAGTGATTTTGTTTTTCAGCCGGGATTATATTTCGCATTAACTGGTGCCTTCCCACAAAACCAGCCCTGAATCTCCATGTGAAAAACATTGTTGTTTCACAGCCCATGTGTCCCTCAGTGTTTCACTCTCCTGCAAAATGCAGCTTTAGGGCAAAATCCTGGCAGTGACAGGAGCTGCTCAGGGCGCAGGAGCGTTCCTGCTTTGTCCCTGCTGAAGGCTCTGTACTGGTTTGAGTGAAAAGCACTGAATCTGCAATTAGGCAAACCAATAGTGATGTGTCACAGATAAGCACCTGTACTGAACTTTGTTTTTAACTTGATTGCCAATCTGGGCAGGTATCTAAGCATCTCTAAGGTGCAAGTCTTCTCCGTCTATTTTCCTAAGACAAGCTAAACCCCCAAAGAAACCCCTCTGGATTAAAATAGTGCTGTCCTCAAATACCAGATGTCTTTGGACAGATCACCTGCAGGCCTTCTCTGCTGTCACTGACATGAAGTTCATAAATCTTTAATCTGAAATTGAAATCTTCCAAGAATCCCTATCTGAAACAACATGAAAGCCACCAGGCAGAGACCTGAACTTCTACCACAGAGATAAATAATCCTAGAGTTGTACTTTTATAAACTCTGCCTGATTTCCTCTATGTCACTGCAGTTCTCTTGGAGGAATTATTCCAGGCAGAAGGGCTGTGTTCCTGCTGCTTGTCCTACTGTAATGGAAAAGAGTAATTATCTCAAAATAATTATAAACCCATTATTTCATGCTTTGGGATCAAAGACCGGGGATCTTTTTCTCATGATTATGTAGATATTGTTTGGGGGATCCTGGTTTACAAGCAAAGAACATCTAGGGCTGAACACTTCTCCTGTGGCTGCCTCAGTTGTCCACCAAAAAAGTGCTGATGGGTGCAGGGCAGTTTGATTTATCTGTTAGATGGTTTTGTTGATTGTTAATTCCTTCATAACAAGTAGATGCAATAACTGCAATAGGTGGCTGGCCCGTGGCTGTTCTTACAAAAGGCTCCCAGCTAAAGGAAACAGAGGTGCCTTGGCAACCCCAGTGAGAAAAAAAATGGGAAAAAACAAAAGAAAAGGAGGAGGAGGGAATATGATCAGATAGTGAAAGATGCAGTCTTGCTGTTAAAGATGCAGGGGCAGAACAGTAAATCTGAGACACAAAACCAGAAATACAAAAATATGAAGATTCCAACTCAAGCAGAAAAAAAGAAACGGGAAATCATCTCAGCTGTTGACAAACTGTTTCTAAAAGACCAGCACCACCTATCTTAGATACCAGCCCCTTCTGCCTGCGACCTTTGCCATTCCTTGTGCTGCAGCACGGCTCTGCTGCTCCGTGCTGGAGGGATGTGTGGGCCACGTGCCGGCGTTTTCCCGTGGGCTGCATCAAGGTTTGCTCCTTGGCTCCGCTTTTCCCGTGTTTCTGTCATGCTCTACTTGGCTCAGGGCTGCCAGGGTGTAATGAATGATCTGGGATTGCATAACTCGGGTTTCAGAGAAAGGAAGGAGATGAATGAAGTGCGGCTGAGGCTGGAGTGGAGTGAGGGGGGTGGCGGAGTCCTGGCACATCTGTCCAAGGAGAGGAGTTCAGGGAAGGAAATGGAGGAAGCCTGTCCTGCATCAGTTGAGGTTTGTAAGGCAGAATGTGCTCTCCAAAGAAGCAGTCTCCCTGCTTCCCAAAATTCACCATTTAATGTTTTTTTTTCTGAGTATTTAAGCACAGCTGCCCTCTCTGAACTGGGGATATGGGAGCAAGTGAATGGAGATATGAAAAATAAGGGGCTTCACTGTTGGTTTGGAGGGGAGAAGGTTTTGTCACGTTTCACTCCTCCCCTAAAATTTTGGTCTTTCTCTTCCCCAGGATCTGACACTGCAAAGCAAGGTTTTATCGAGTGCCAGAGCAGTGGGTGAGCCCTGGGTGTGCCCACGAGCTCCTCAAGGAGTGGATGCACGTGAGTTTTCACTGCACATTCTTGCTTTGTGGTAAACAAGCAGGAACCAAGAACAGCAAATGCTTCTGGTTTAAATGTCCATCTCTAGCTGCCTTTTAGCTACATTCATGCTGCTTTTTGGACTCTGTTTCTGATTTCTCTGGCTGTGGCAGAGATTTTCAAGGCTTTGGCTGAAGAGATGTGGAGAGCTGAGGTGGGGTTTGGTCTGCCTGGGATGAATAATGGTCATTGTCCTGCCAACTTCAGAAGGTCCCAGAGGGTTTCAGGAGTGAGGAGGGAGAGGTCTGGATTCTCCTTGCTGGGCCCCCACCAGTTTTCAGCTTGTGCAGGGTGTCCCAGCTGCTGGGGAGCTGCGCTGGTGGAGCTGCGGGCACCCACACGTGGGCAGGTTCTGACTCCTTGTTCCACTTCCAGTGTGTGTTCAGATGCCTCCACATAAAACTTTCACCCAAAGCTGCATTTAGAGCCCGCTTGTAGAAGATAATTCCTTCCATCCCTGCAGGGAGACATGAATTGAGCTCTGGAAGTTGAGGCAGAGTCCCTCTGTCTGTCCCCCCTCTGCTTCTCAACCTTTGATTTTTTTAGGTCAAACAAAGCCTTTTATCTGCTTGGTGCCTTAAGTCTTTCATGATGATAAATACAAAATATGTTGAAAAAGTTTTCCTGCATTACAATAAAGTGTTGTACATTTTCATCCAATTTTCAGGCCTCTCATCCTGCCATTAGGTTAAGGCAATAAATATCCTGTAGGAGATTCTGGCTCTCTCCTAATGATCTTTAACTCCTTGAAATGATTTTGTGAACCTTAGCCTACATTAACTGCCAGCCTCTATTTATGGCTCAGCAACCACGGGCAAGTTATAGCTGATAGATGAGGCAAAAAGCTAAAAAGGGAAGTTTTCTGACATCATAACAGATTTTTTTAAAGTCCTGTGCAGCTATTCTGGGAACTCAGCTGCCAGGTTGGCACTACACAGGGTGTCACTGTGGCTCGAAAAGCAGTCGTAGCCGCACGTGGAGCATTCACAGAAGCAGGTTTCAGTTCTGTCTCTGCATTTCCTGCAACAAAACACACCTGAAAATCGGAAAGAAGCAAAATCCAGCTGAAAGTCTGTGGTGAGAGAGGTCATTCTTGGCAGGCTTTGCAGTTTTGTGCTGGCATATCCACCACAACTTGAGGCACCTTCTCCATCATGGAATCACTAAGGCTGGAAAAGACTTCTGGGATCACCAGTTCCAGCCATCAACCCAGCACCAGCACCATGTCCTCAGGTGCCACATCCGCATGGTTTTCGAACATTTCCAGGGATGGTGACTTCACCATTTCCCTGGGCAGCCTGTGCCAGTGCTTTACAACCCTCTCCATCAAGAAATTTTTCCTAATCTCCACATCTGATCCACATCCTGGCCTTGCAGGGCAGTGCTGGTTGATGGTAGTGACGCACAAAGAAGTGAGAGAAAACTGTGGCCACCTCTTTTTTGGTTCCTTTGGCAGCAGGGCCGGACCAGTGGGTCACGTGGAGGCTGTCCTGTGTCTCTGGGCTGGTTCTGGAGGTGGGGGTTTGGCACAGAGGGTCTCACCTCGTGCCCATTCTGGCACCACCAGTGACCAGCGGTGCTGGCAGCCAGCACCGACAGATCACAGTGTCGCGAGCAAAGAAAAAAAAAATGCAGAATTCGCTTTTAAAAACGAGACATGAAAAATGCTCATCGAGCTCCTCTTTCGACAGCTTGCATGGTACAAACACAATGATGAGGAAAACATCTCCCTGCTGCCTGGTGCTGAGCAGAAATGAGGCATTTCGGGGCTTGCAGGAGCTTCAGATGCTTACAGTTTGCTGGTTATCCTAATGTTTTGCCTTGCCTGACCTATCTCCTCGGGGCAGCAATAAAAATAACCAGCTCCAGTCCACTACTTGGCTGCTAATTGTCCACTTGTAGATCTTAGTCCCAGCTGGGCCTGCTCCTGCCCAAAGGCAGTTGTGTTCAGTAAAGTGGCTGCTCTCATTTGCAGCAGCTTCACAATAAGAGCAGGTGGCTTCCATTTTCCATGCAAGAAGCCTCTTTGCAGAAAAGGGGCAAATGAGGAGAGGAAAAGGAAAAAAAAAATCCAAACGAAAACAAACAATACAAAGCATCAGGGAGAGGAAAGCCTCTGCACTGCTCTGCTTAAAGTGGATAGAGACCAGGAGTGTACAGAAATTAAAAAGGAAACAATATTTCAGGGCAGAGGAGGGAGAAGGGAAGTGCTGCTCCTGTCATCTCTCTGCATCCAGGGCTGCTCTCCCTGTTTTCCATCTCGATCAGTATGCAACATCCAAGTATTTCCCAGTGAAGACGCAGCCTGCTCTACAGCTAATTTTAGCCTCCTGATTATGACTTCCTTCAGTGAGCTACCTTGCCCTGACAGCTTACACGTAGTACGTATTTTCCCTGGGGCGCTGCAGACCCGAGGTGGAAACCTGCAGCGAAGCACAAAGAGGGAAAATGGCAAGAAATCACTTCACGGCTGCGAGCTTCAGAGCTCTCCTCCCCTGAACAGGTGAAAAAGGAAACTTCTGAAGTGCCTGTCGCACCCTCTCACCGCTAACAGGCGTCACCTGGAACGGGGACAGCACGGAGCTTGTCTCTGGGAGGAAACAATAGAGGAGAAGTGCCACAGAAGCTGCTTGTTCAACAGCACTGCTTAGCAGAAGCCAGTTTTTTTTGTATCAAAGGGAATTCTGCTATTTTTGAATTGTTTATTCATGCAGAAAGGTTGACAATGAAGCCTTTGAAATTTCTTTTGCCTTGTGACAACTTGGGAGGGAACCTATCAGTCTCTCAGGAGGCTTTCTGTTATTGTGCTCAGTTCCAGAATCTGTTCTGCTGCGTTCTTCAGCATCTACTCCGAAATCACCTCCCTGCCCACAGCGTGTGCACACAACACGAGCAGGGCGCAGGCAGTGGCTGGGCGCTCACCGCTGGCCTCTTTCCCAAGCAAGCACCTGGAGCCACCAAATAAAACTGATGGGAGCAGTTTGGGGGCAAGGAAAAGGCCGTGGTTCTTCACTCAGCCTGTGCCTGAACTGGAGATCTTCCCACACGGGGACATCATGGGAGCAAAGGTTTACGTGGGATCCAGGGGGAAATGGTCAGTCTGTGAAACACATCCCTAAAGGGCTGGTAAAGACAGAGGAATTGCATCTGCTCAGAGTCCCAGGAGCTGAAAGGGTTTTGAGGAGTTAGAGAGAATCAGTATCTCACAGTCTCGTCTTGCTCTTTACCTTCCTGCCCTTTGCTTTCAGCTTCTGTTAGAAGTGACAGAGGCACTGGTGGACAGGCGTGTGACTCATGATCTCCCAAACTCAGAATTTTATGCTCTCTCGCATTTTTTTAATACTATACAAGCTTTCTTAAACTGTAAAATCTATTTCTATTTTGGAAAATAAAAGGCAAGTTCTTATAAAATTCCTAAACTGTACATTAGAGCTTTAGTAACTGTTTTTCATTCATTTGAGGATAAGATGTCAGGTTTGCATGTTGATGTTGTTCTGTATTTTCACAAGATGTTCTGCCCTCAGGCATACATCATTTTTGAAGCACAATCGTCTTGAGCTCATGAATTTCCCAGAGCAATGTTTAACAATGCGAAAACAACTGTCCTGCGTGCAGGTAAGGCTTTAATGAATTGTAAGAGCTTGTTGTTCTGATGTCCAGGTCATCTCATTCCAAATTAACTCCAAGAAGGGAATTTTTCTGAGGGGTCAGTGCTCAGCCTGTCACGGGAGGGATTTTTCTTTTCAGTTATGAATGTCTTGTGACTTCAGTAGCCTGAGGCTGTAGAGGCTTCCCCATCTTCAACGGGCTGAGTCTATGGCTGATGTTTGGATGTTCTTGCTGTGGGTTCATAGCTGGAAAAGGTGTTCCAGCTTTTTCATTGTCTCTGGACAGACGTGCTCGACACCACAGAGAGCTGCAGGCTGCTCCTTGTCTCTGAGGAAGGAAACCTCCAGCTGGGGTGAACACTGAGGGCTACAATTCCAAACTTGGATGTGCACTGAGCAAACGAAGGTCTCTGGGCAAACTCCCCAGTGATTCCATCTTTATGGAGAGGTTTGCTTTGCCAGGAGTCCAAAAATTCATGGAGAAGTCAGAAACTGGCCGGGGAACACATGAAGCAGTGGGAAAAGAGGTTGGAAACCAAACTCTGGGGTCTGAGAGCTCTCTAAATCACAGAAGATGAGTTTGTAATCATTTGTGCAGATTCATCTGAAGATATCCAAGCAGTGAGTTCCTCCTTTACTGTTTTATTTGGGATGAGGAAAGGATGGATTTTACTTTGCTTGGATCCAGTGATTGGTTGCAGAGATGAGCCAGTGCCTGGCCTCGGGTCATGCCTTGATAAAGCTCCTCTTGACTTCTAGGGCATCAGCAACCTCCTGCCTGCGCTGGGCTGGGCTGTGAAACGTCCCAGAACTGAGATTTCACTGTGCTGGCAGCCAGAGCATGAGCACAGGGCAGTGACAGCCCCTTCAGACCTTCCCTTCTCAGTGAATCTAGAGCAGATTGATGTGTGACAGGCTGGGACAGCACAGCAGGCAGTGCTGGCAAGAGCACATTTTGAGAGCTGGAGAAGAGTGTTCCTGAATAACCTGATGAAACTCGGTGGCACCTCTGCCAGTCTGGCCATACCCAGTTGCTGTTTGCTTACACAGTAGGGAAAGAAGAATTTCCTTGGTTTAGTAGGTTTTTCTCTCTTTTTGTTTTCTCTCCCAGCTCAGATCTGCTGAAGGCAGTGACAAGTTCCCATCCTTCAAAAAATTCAGTATAACTTGGAAACAATGAGACTTGGGGATCAACAGTGATTGCATTAATATTTGCCTGGCAGATTAGCTCTGAGGAGCTGATAATTCACGAGCTCTTTGTTCACCGTGGTTCAGTGCCCGTGGATTCTCTCCCTGGAAGAGTCTTGCTGCAGCATTTCTGTCTTTTGAGGTCAGTGCAATGAGCTGCGTGGGTGTTTTTAGACATGAATCACATGCAAAGGCTGATTCTCTTTTTCTTTTCTACTTTTTTCCCCCCCGACATACTAGGCAGCTTAAAAAAAAAAAAAAAAAAAAAAAAGAAAAAAAAAAAATACCAACCTTCCAAATTCCCAGACTTCTTTTTCAGCTGAAAAACAATGTGAAGTTTTATACCCAATAATTGCTCTCTCTCATCCACTGTGGCTCTGTGCATCACAGCTGTACCGTGGTTTATGCAGACGTGTCCTGTAGGGCAGGTAGGAACCCTGTGGAGCCCTGTTTCTGTGGCACTGCAGGTGTTGCTCAGCCTCCCCAGGTCTGTGGTCAGCAGAGTGAGGTGTTCCCAAAACCAGGTTTGGGCAGGAGCAGCAAGGAAAAAAGGAGACGAGGAAAATCTTAGCAAGAAGGAAAGACCAGCAGCAAAGGACACAGGGAAATGCTCTGCTGAGGTTTTCAGACACGCTTGGCTTGTGTTTTTAGCACTGAGCTCAGTAAGCCCAGACCAAAACTGAGCTTTGGTTCTCCATTCCACTTGAATCTACATCCTCTGGAAGGAAGGGAATTACTGGCAGTGCCCTGAGAAACATCCTGCTGCTTTCTGTTACTCTCAGCCCCCCTGCCTGGGTGCCTCACCACGGCTGCAGAGGCTCAGGAACATTTCTTTTGGAGCCCTGGTCCCCACCAGGCCCCCAGGAGGAGCTTGGGAGCCTCTGGAAGGGTTTCCTTTGGTCCAGGGCATTTTCTCTGACACAAACCACTGCTCAGGAAGCTGGGGAGAGGCACACACCCTTCTGAGTTTGACTTTGGAGCAGGTACCCATCTGTAATGTGGCTTTGGGGCCAGCGTGCTGAACACGTGCTGAGGCAGCTGTGCGTCTGGGAAAGAGCAGGCTTGCTCTCCTATTTTTATCATCCTCTCCAAAAATGTGCTGTTTGATCTGGAGCCCAGTGTCTCTTCCCCATTGATGAGCTGTCAGTCCCAGGGTTGGGAGCAATGCTTGGATAAACCTCCACTGTCATATTAAGCTGCTTTTACAGCTGATAACCCCGGGCTGCTTTCAAAATTCATGTCATAAAGTCTCATGCAGCAGCACAAGGCATCAGATGTGCTGTTGCAGGGCAGGGGCTTCTCTTGGCCATGACAGAGGCAGGTATTCAGATGCAAATCAGTCACTGAGGCCAGCAGAGCTGGCGTGGGAGGTGAGGGAATTTCATGGGGGTGTGACTGCTTGGCTTCCCACTGGAGTCAGCAGGGATTTCAGGGACACGGGGCCACGCAGCAGGGAGGAAAGGTGGCATTGGAGCTGACAGGATACAAAAGTCATCTGGAGTGATGGCCCCGGTGGTTGTTCCTTTGATGCCTTTTTCAACCTAGAAATGAAACAACACACGCTTCCAAGATAACAGTGATATCAGGGGTAATATAAAAGTGGATCTTTATGGAGGGCCTCCAGGGGCAGGTGTGGAAAAATGTCCAAAAAAGTCCACCCCCACGGGGGCGAATACAGTTTTATAGGTTTTAGGGATTTAGCATAATTGACAAAAATCACCAATTAGGAGGACAAGGGGTGATGCAATTCTCCCCCAGGTCAAGCCCCTTCTCTGGGGCCTCCCCCTTGGTACAAGCTGTAGTTTGATTATGAAAATGTGTCTCGACGAGCTGTTTTCAACCTTGGTAGCCAGGGAGAACCAAGATAGGATAGGGGCCCTTGGAATCTGTTTTGTCTTTCTGCCTAGGGGAAAGGGCATGGAAAATTACTGGGAAAACTACCCACTAATAGGCAACAAATATATGTGTGAAGAACACAGAGAATATATAAAAGAAAAAGGGGTAAAAAACCAAAACGGCATCACCTTCTGCCATTCCAAACGGGAGCAGGCTGAGTTCTCACAGAGCAGAGGAAGAGCCCTACTTGCTTTAGCCAAGCCTGTGGCACTGCCCTGTCCTGCTGTGAGCAGCTGAGCCCCAAAGGGCTTCGTGGGGCAGTTGCTGGGAAGCCCAGAGTGAGCCCTTAGCTCTGCTCTGTGCCCCTCAGCAGGGCACAGGAGGGGATTATCACGTCTCATTTTGAGGAACTGAATTCCTGGTGGCTCCGCAAGGATGCTGATGGTGGGCAGCAGCACTGGCTGTTCTTGCCTCAGGGGCCGGAACATTCAAAGGTTCCCAGTTTAATTCCAGTCAATACAGCATTGGGGATTTTCTAGCGGGTACAATGACAGTTCTAGGAATGGAAACCAAGGTGCTTGAAAAACAGCTCTGAGCATGTATCAAATTCTCGTTTGAAAGGTAGGAGTCTTCGTGCAAGTAACATTTTTATTAGAGGAGCACTGTCAAGCATCGTTGTGATATTATATTTAGCTTTTAAATTATGTGTTCTCTGAAATCTTCATTTGCTGCGTGATCTGAGCCCTTTGTCTGCGGCACAGTGGAGCACGTGGTGGGCCAAGAGCTCCAGGATGTGAGGACTGAGGTCTGCGTGATGCTGGGCAGAGGCTCTGGAGCTGCAGTGCCCTTGGAGTGAAATGTTCGGCTGCTTTTAAGCGAAGTCCTGGCCTGCAGCCTCTCTGTCCTTCACCTTCTGAAGCAGCTTTTAGTGCTTGGATGTGTAAACACTTAAATGTTTGGGCTTGGAAACTCATGGTTTGGAGTATGATTTGGAGCACTGCGTCTGCCTTTCTGTTTGAGGAGGGAGAGGCTGTCAGGAAAATGGACCTACCCAGAAATGTCCTAGAGGTGAGATGACAGTGTGTGGAGGACGTGAATCTTCTTCATACCTCGCCGTGGTGGCTGCCAGGCGGGGGGATGAGCTTTCCCAGACAGCTCTGCAGTGGCTGCCGTGCTCTCAGAGAGGCTCTGTGTCTGCACGGAGCATGCACTGAGGGCGGCACAGGGCTGGGAATGAGGTGAAAGCCCCGAGGTGCAAAGGCACACACAGAATCATGGAATGTGCTGAGCTGGGGGGGAACCCATCGGGATCATCAGGTCCAACTCCTCGTCCTGCACAGGACACCCCAAGAAGGCACAGCCAGATGTGAAGCACTGAGCAGCTGCTGAGCTGTGCTGCTCCGTGCCCTGCCTGGCACTGCCGGCAGGGCAGCTTTGTCGGGAAATAAAGGAGGCACAAGTTAAACAGGCACACTCCTGAGACTGTCGGGGACGATGCCATGAACTCCCTGGGTGTTGCACTTTGTGGTTTCAGGGCATAACCTGGGCTCAGAGCTGCAGCCCTGAGTGCCAGCTCTCCTGCCATGCTGGATGTGCTGCATCTCTGCTGAAGGAAAGGAGATGGCTCGGAGGTTTTTCACCATTTCCCTTTTCTAACGGGAAAGTGTCCAGGCAGGGAAATGTGGGAATAGGGTAATTTCTGGGCACTTTCTCACACAGAGAGAACTTCTCCAGCTGCCATTGAGCCACGAGGTATAAATGCTTGACTTTCTTAGGCTGCACCTCCGTTCTGAGCATGGTGAAGGAAGCTGTCTGTGTGTTCTGCCGGCATACAGTGTGGTGCTTTCTGTAGGATTGTCCTGTACCCTGAGTGTAAATACACATTGCAAGGTGCAGAAAGGACCAAAACACTGCACCAAGCCAGGCTCTGTCCTTAGGGAATGGTGGATGCCTTTTTTTTTAAAGACTTGCCATGTTACTCAAACGATGCTGTCCCAGAGGAAATTTTGGTGTTGTGAGCAATAAATGCCTGTGGAGAGGCAAGGGAGCTGTTTTTGGGAGATCTGGCTCGAAGGTTGTGTTCTTCTGACTGCAGTTTTGCTCTGAGTTCCTCACAAGGGACCAGCATGGGCAGTGCTGTGTCAGTACAATAAAGAGAGAAGGAATTTTCAGCCTTGGTGAGAAGCACGAGATGGCCCCAGACAAGGATGGTCAGAAGGTAGAGAAGTGCTGCTTTTCACTCAAGTCCTCTCTGGGAAGATCCCACTGCTCAGAGGCAGCAGGCGACTGTCACATTCATCTCCCAGCTGCATCATCCCTCTCCTTT
>VYZQ01040062.1:0-13619 GCA_013400655.1 Mystacornis crossleyi
AAGGATGCAACATGTGAATGAACAAGAATTTCCAGATGGCACATCTCATGAACTCAAATAAGACATCCCTGGGGTATTGACTAATGAAATCTCTACTTCCTCCAGCTACTTGTTGCTTGGAAGAATTCAGATGCACCAAAGCATTTCTTTGGAAATGAAAACACTTTAAACCTCACAGTCCTACTTTGCTTGAAACCTGATGCGGAGTCAGGAAGCCCCTGAGACAGACTCCATACATGATAACTTAAGCCTGATTAATCTTGGCTTCTCTGGTTGGCATATTCTTTTGATAACAGAGTGATCAGAAGTTCAAACAGACTGGAATGAGGANAACTTTGTTTAAAAGCCAGAACCTAAACTTCCTTTAACAACTTTACTAATTTATAATGTGGTTTAATATCCTGTAAGGCCCTGCTGTCAGCCAGCTAAATGCTTTCCAACTGCCCACCACCTCCTCCCCAGGGAAAGACTGGGAACTGGCATTGGTATCCTTTCCAGAAGAACAAACATAAGCCCCTTCCCACACCTGCCAGCAGCCCGGCCTGGATGGGAAGTGACTGCTGGGGTGACAGGAGAGCTAAGGACGGGACATATCTTCTCCTGACCACGCACTGCCAATCTCTGGCACTGCTGCACCCCTGCAAAACATCCGCAGGAGTTCCAGAACTGGGACCTGCTTCTGGAGCAGTTGGTCCAGTTTGCCCCACTTTAAATTATCCCTGGGAGAAGGCTTGGGGTGGCCCAAGAATATCTAATTTTAATCTATTCAACACCACCACTGAGGCTGGTCGTGAATGGTTAAAAAATGGCAAAGAGAGGCCAACATACCCTTTCACACTTCTGTGCTATACATCAGCGCTGGTATTTCAATCTCTGCTTCATGAAAGTTAAAACAGAACAAATCTTTATTCAAAAAGATGTTCTGCTATCCTCTCCAGTCTCTCACCTACTCTTCACAGTGCATAAGAATCTTAACTTCTACTAATTCAGGAGTGTCTATCCTTACTTGAGGACAATCTCTTCCATAAACGTATGCTATAACTCTTTTAAATAGCAATACAGTACTTCTGCTCTTCTCACCGCAGCTTTATCAGGTCACTACAAGCAGTTACATAAATCTGGCTTTCTGTCATCCCTTGACATCATTCACTCTTTTTAGAAATTTTCCTCTTACAAAAAAGATGATTGCCATAGGCTTGACAGAATTTCCTTCACATATTGCAGAGGGCAGAAATTAGGTGTCACCTAACTGCATGCAATAATTAATACGTTTTGGAAAGAGGACTAAAAGACAAAAATAACCTTCCACAACCAATCTTATATCCTCAACTCTTTTTTCATGGAGGATTCATAGTGCAGTTTACCTCACTTACAAAATGGCTGATCTGGACTATGACTGCATATTGCTTTCGCTACAACAGAGCACATAAATTATACTAGCAAAGAGTACAGCTGGATTCAGATCAATTGTAGATGTGTTCCTGCATAGCATCAGGTAAGCTGTGACACGTGGTAACAGGCTAAACACCACTGTCACGTGGCACACACCAAATGCCTACTCCTGGACGACTGCCAGCTTGGTTTCATTCACAGATGAAATGAGTCAGAAAGATGTGTCCCAAATTCTATGTGCCCAGGATCATAGACACGGGAAAGTTTGTACATTTCATGCTTAGCCACGCTCTCCAGCTTGTCTGTAATGTGACACCAATAATCAACATAATAAGTTTGCAAGCTGATTTTTGAAAAAAATCCAGACATTAACAAACCCACAATATTCAGAAGGGGAATTAAAATATTTTGGAGCTTTATTTTTCTATACCAGGGATTGAAACTAGTTCTGAATCTGAAGCACTTTCTCCTTTGAAACACAGCTCAACTGTGGTTCCTAAAGGGAGCACTAACAATCAATTTGAAAATTGTTGTTTTACCTATCTACCCATTCTTGTAATTATTTCATAGGTAGAAAATGCCATTAAAGTAAAACAAAGACAGAGGGTAAAAATCTATACATTAGTCTGTTCCCTGATTTTCATCTTCAGGGAAGTAAGTAGGGTAAATGGGAGCTAGGAAGAGAGTCCAACATATCTTTCACATTTTGAGCATCTTGAGACTTTTGCAGGCTGGGTGAAAGACGATGTGCCTCATACACACTAAGCTGTCATTTCCCTCAGCAACTTAAAGACAGAGGTGACAGTGCTGATAAAGTGGCAAACGGGTCTACACTGCGGAGAAAGACGCATCTCATGAAAAAGAAAAACATTTCTCAGTGCAGCCCTATGTCTTAGAAAAACCAAGAGCACTACTTGCCATCAGTGACTCACGGAGATGAGTATCTGTTCACAGATGTCACACTGTTGGCATCGCATTCATCACAAGGACAGCAACCTTCAACTCACTGGGCAGGCTTATGTTCTCAGAGTCGACCTACCTTGACAAAGACTAGAGAAAACAAACCCACAATCGCAATTTCAATCCTGAAGGATTATTTTCCTTTTCTCCTTTCCCCTTCAGATGGCATGGGGCTTTTCTTCCACCACGGGAAACAATAGCTGCAGCAATTAACTGTATTCACAGTATAGGAAATCGTTTTATACAGCTGCTGCCACACACACAATAGGCACAGAATGGTTTTGGCATCAAACAAAGGAGGAGGCAGTTTTCTCCTGAATGAAGAAATTAGTTGTCAAGCACGTTTATGGACTTGCTGTTTGAATTTATATTATGCTCCAGCAAATCATGTAGATTTAATTGCCACTAGGAATCTCAACAGTATACTCACCATTTTTGCTAAAATAGAGCAAAGCAAGTTCTGTTTCCTGCAAGTTCGATTTGGAATTTAATTCTGTTTTCTATACCTTGCACAAAAATTGTAACAGCTGAGCAGTGGTGGGAATGCTAAAGTTAACCCAAAGCAGCTCCAGAATTCTGGAAGAAAACAAGTAAGGATATTTTTCCTTTCCCTTTTTTTAAGTTTTAAATATATTTTCCGTTTCTTTTCCTTAAACAAAACAAACAAAAAACCCCCCAAAGAACCAAAGCAAACAAAAAACCGCATCCAAAAACCCCCACCAAAACAAACAAAAAACCCCCAACACGAGTTTAATCTTGTCTACTTTTCACCATCTAGAATATTGAGATATTATTTGTAATACTTGATAATTTTCATTGCTCCCAACTGTGCACAGTACTTCAAGGAACTCAAACAGAGCAAAGCATGTGTTCCAAAGAGATTGCAAAGTAATTTTTAGTAGTAGAAAGGGGGGAAAAAAGCACAAGGACAGAAGAAAGCCAGTAGTAAAATAAAACAGAACACTAGCACTAATAATAAATAAAACATATTAATCAACAAACTGATAAACAGGCTGTTCAGTTAATATTCACAGCATGCCGAGCCACTAAAGTCAGTTCCGCACTCAGAAGCAAATGATTTAGACCTACAACCATTTTCAGCAAAGATGCAATAAACATGATTTCCTGAGCAGCTTCATTACACTTTGATTCAACTCTTCAAGAGAGAAACTTTCACCTCTAGAAATACGTGTACACCCAACACCACATCTTGTATTCTACTGAGACAAATGTAAAAGAAACCCACCTTTACAGTTAATTATAAAGCACTACTATATCAAGCATCTCTTAAAAATAAAAACAAGATCTCTGCATTACTGGTATGATTCTGTGGTTTTGCTCTTAAGGTGCTATTTTGAGTCTAACCTTTATTTAAGAAAAAAAATACAGCGGCTATTTCCATGCTAATTTGCAACCAGACACTAAATGTCTCTCCCTCAAGTGGCACCAATAAGCTCTTGCTCTTCTGACCCTATAAAGACATCCTGCAGTTCTACTCCAGCTTTATGGCAATGTTCTCTGGGTTTTTAAAAGCCACTACAGCTCATCACAACCAAAGACGCAAAAGATGTCTCACTTTTGCTGAAGAGGGATAAAGACAATCAGAAAACAGAAATGCAACAGCCTTCCTTAAGGTATAAAGGAAATCTCTGTAGAAAGCAGTCTTGAACATAAAAACTTTAAAAAGGGTCTTGGAATCTTTAAAGAGTCTTTAAAAGACTCCTTTATGGTTTTTTTCTTGGCTTTTAGGTATTTTAATAAATCACCTAAGAACTAAAATAGTACAAACAGGCTCAGCCTACAAGAAATAAATGAAATATTCTTCATCTGTAAAGACTACATAAATTGCTACATTAGTTGCTACATAGCTACAAAAAGTAAAACTATACTCAAAATTATCAAGACATGCTTGAAATAATATAGTTAAATGCATTCCAGTCAACAACTGAAAATTATTTCTGCCAGCATCATGCAAGTAACATTTCCGGCTCAAGAACACATAATGTGTGATTCAGTACAATGAACTGTGACTTCTGTGGTTACTATGATTTTTGTTTCCCCTAGATAACAGCGATACAAACAAGCAACTCAATCCTGATTTATAAAACAAAAACCCGTAATTTTTTAAGAACAATTTCTGGATTACATTTTATGTAATACCCTTTGATCACTGATCTGCATACCTACCTTCAATACTATACACATGGACGTACATCTTAAGATAAAGATTGATTTTGGAAATAGTCCAAACCATAAACACAGCACAGCAGTCTTAGTAGTGTCCTTTAAACTACAACCACTTAAAATGACAAAATTAATATACCCTGATGTTTCCAGATGTCAGATTCTCAATACATCTTGGATGACTAGGCTCAATTATCTAGATTAGAGGTCTTTCATTTTCATTAGCTCACATACAACAATAACGAAAAAAGAATGAATGAGGTAGAACAAAAACATATGCTGCCCTCCATTTCAATTTTGACTCTTACAGAAACAGCTTCAGACAGCTTTTCTCAATGCTGTAGTGCCTTGGGTAATTTAATTTTTAATTAAGCAGACTAGTTAAACAAGATTTTAACTTTTAATATGAAAAATTATGCCGAAATGTGCATTTACTTTACTGTTAAAGGGTCTGCAATATAGTATTGGCTCCTTAATGGAATTTATCCTTTCCCTTGTAAATATTAAGAAAGTATTACAACTGTGAAAATCCGTATTATTAGAATACAACAGGGCCCACACCCATGGTCCTTACAGACTGTGGCAGACAGTTCCCATTCTTTCAGCAAAGCACCCACGTGAAATACAAACCCTGTGAGTGCCATTTGTACATCTATGTTGGAAAGGGTGCAATTTAGAAGCCAGTTCAACATGATAGACAGATCCCTCTCTCACAGAATCAAGAACTGTGCTTTGCACTCAAAGCTCTGTGATCTAATGCTTCCCCAAGAAGCAAGAATTTGTATTTTTTAATAAACGAAGACATAAGACCTAACCTCAAAGTTTCCATTATTAAGATTTAGGCTCAATAACAAGAACAAAATAGGCTCAGTTACAAAAACAGAAAAAACAAGTGATTAAAAAAACCCAAAGAACACTGGAAAGTGTAAGTGCCATAACCACCTCCTGATTCAGATGCTCTGACGGCAGGTAATGGGTTCTACTCAACTTCAGCACTGTAAATCACAGTAAGAAAAAACTAAATTCGCTACATTTAACTACATATATTTATTGCCTAAAAAAGATGAAGTTTTTGTGGGAGACTAACTTGCTGGTGTCTGCTGGAAACTCAGCACAGTGAAGAGAAGAAAGTATATGAGGTTCCTGGAGTGTGTGGAAGATAAATTCCTGACACAGCTGGCAGGCAAGCCAACCAGGGATGGTGCTCCGCTAGACCTGCTGTTTACAAACAGTGAAGGGCTGGTGGGAGATGTGGTGGTCGGAGCTCATCTTGGGCACAGCAGCCACAAAATGATAAAGGGTTTTTGATTCTGGAAGAAATAAAGAAGGGGGTCAATAAAACCTCTGCCTAGGACTTCTGGAGGGTGGGCTTTGGTCTGTTCAGGACACTGAGGGATGATAATGTTTATCTTGTTGCACTTCCAATGAGCATACATCACTTCCCCAAAATGCCTCTCAACAGAACAAAAAAGTTTTCTTTATTCTTAACTTGAGGTTAAAAATGTTAAAGAACATTTCACATCTGAAAAGGGGATCCTGATGTTTACAAAAGTTTATCTCACTGCACTTACAGAGAGCACAGATCACTTCCCAAGAACTCCTCTTAACAGAAGCTTTCTTCATTCTACTTTACTAGAGGTTAAATAATATTAAAGAATATTTCACATCTGAAAAGGGACTGTCATCAAGCTTTTCTGTCTCAAAATGAGTTTCGTTTCATGACTCAAAGTCTCTCCCTTGAACCAACTCTACCAAAAGCCATACACAGATGTAGCCTGACATTATCATTTTTCCATCTGAAGAGACAGATCACAGAGAAGATTGATGATCTCAACAGTCCTTGCTGTTTATCACTGAAACTGTGCAGGGAAAGTGGAATGAGGATTTTGAAGCCTCTCTGGGGTGACAGTACTTGGGAACAAATGAAATCCCCATAAACTCTTCATTTGCACCGTGTTCCAGGGGAACACACCGGAGCTGCAGGACAGGGTGCTGTGCCAGCCCACCCCAGTGGCTGCAAACTGACTCTTGATACCCCCAGGACAGCCCCCCCAGGGGCTGGTCACCCCAGAGAGGAGGCAAAGAGCCACCACGCTCCTAATGTGGGGACTCCTCCTGACATTTCAGATCCAGGGCAAGCTCTGTTACCTTTATGTTGCATTGGCAATTGGGGTGCAAGCAAAATAAATTAAGTAGGAGCTACTACTAAACCAAGTCTGGCAACAGGCAGCTGATCACTGAACATTTGCCATAGTATGTATTAGATATCCGTACTAACCTGCTTCACATAACGCTTTAGTTCTGGGTACAGCTAATCTGCATGAAAAATAATCTCATCTTCACCTTGGGGTAATGACAGGATCTTCATCTTCACCAAGGACTCATTCATGCCACCCTGGGAACATTTCATGAAAATTTAATTTTTGAAGTCTGATAGAAACTGATTTAATTCTTAGTTGCCAAATCCAGTTATGAAGACTGCAACATGGAAGTATTACAAGTCTTACACCCTACCCCACACTGGTTTTATTTCAGGCTGGCAGAAGGATGAAGGTTGGAGGCCAGGACAGCTGCGCTCCAGCTTATTCACACTCAGCGGTCCCGACTGCTGCCACCTTTGGGAACTGCCGGAAGGCTACAGCTGTCACTGGCAACTGCAGGGTGCAAAACCAGCTTCTTTGGCTGGTGTAGCCTCGCTGCAGACCTGAGGTTTCTGCCTTCAGAGCCTCTGGGTGCCTTCTACACACTTGGGGAGCGTACTACAGCAAGAAAAACAATTCCGCTTAACAGTGAGTTAATAGAGTTATTTTCCTCTAATATTAGAGCTTTTAGAGAAAGCTGTATCCGCAGAATTCATTAAAGTAACTTTGCAAGTAATTTCTGCTAAACTGTTGAATCCAACAGTTGGTGGCAGGAAGCATTAATTAGCATGTCACATTACCCTATCTGCTGTTAGAGAGTATTGATTGCAAGTTAACTATTACACAGAGTATCACAAAAAAAAAATCTAAATGACACTTTACACATAGCAGCTCTCTGCACACCATAGCAACAGGGAGAGACTGAAGTAAAATGGTCTGGTTTCTATAGCAACTATCACACGGGCCATCTGTAATCAAAAGAAAACCTAGCAAAGGAAACAAAATGGGGGATTTTGCATACTGGAAGACTATCCATGTACTTAAAATGAATCACTCCTTAATGTACATTCCATTCTAAACTCAAAATATTATTTAAGTGCAAGAAATCTACAAAAGCTTCTGAAAGAAAACTTTTAGTTAATGAAATACTAGTTAAAGCTCACCAGCACTATCTCCATCACTACAAAAGACATGCTTTTAAAAAAGCCAATGTTTTTCAGACACCAAAGATGAGACCCTCAAGAGCCATAATCTCACCAAGTTTTTGGCTACTATTTTATTCTGAAACTCAAATACTGTAAGAGGGATACCAGTACTATACTTCTGACTATCTACTATACAGAACTGCTTTTAGAAAGATAGCATTTCAGACAGGAACATTTAAACATACTTTTTAGAATATAAAGACTTATCCAACTTTTGGGGGAAAAAAATGCCCAGGGAAACCCAGTTGTAAGAAAACAACAAAGAGAAAATAAATTAAACCCCCTACAACCAGAGAGACATTTTGTCATGCAGTTCATGTCCTGAACAGAACCATGTTATATTAACGCACACCACACGTGAATGGAAGGTAAATTAAATGTTAATGATGCAAGGCACTCTCTTCTTTCAGTATTTTCAATCCTGAGAATATAAACGGGACTCTTACTTCTAGATAGGGAAATATTTTATATTAACTGTAATTTTTGGTGGAAATTAACTGGCTATACATAGGCTTTTAATAAATTGTAGAACTAATAATTGAGTAAGTGAATAAAACATTATTGACATCGGCCCATTTCTTTTGCCTGGGAAAATGCTTATTTGCAGAACATCAGTCACCCACATGCTGAAGACAGACATTCCAGCCTCCTGGGCTGATGCAAAGTAGAAAGGGGCAATCTGGAATAAGAAATTTCAGTTCTCTTTTCAGTATGGGGAAGGGGCACGAACGAATCACCACGGTGACCTGATCCTGTCAGAAGTTTATTCTTCACTAGAGTTTCTCTAACAGCTGCTTAAACCCACTACCACAACATCAGGATGGACTAAACCACAGATGCTCAGCCTATTACCTGCATGGTCTGTACGTCCCCCTGTCACTTCCCTGGGACAAGGCAGAAGGATGACGAGATGGCAGCAGTGGTGACTGCTCCAGCACACACTGTCTTCCCCTGCTCTGCCTGAGGCACCAAGATTAGAAGAAACAGATATGTCTATTCAAGGTGATGGCTGAGAGAAAATAATTATGGCTAAATATTTACCAAGACTGCAAACCTACTCCCTGCTTGTATCCAAACAGCACTGGAAGAAGCATACAGGCTACTGAATTGCTGTGGCAATGGCTGCATATTCCCTGTCACCATCCTTTCCACCCTTCAGACATGGAAGAAAACACCCTATCCAGGGTTCCTCCTTCTGTTGACACAAAAGCCACCACACAAAAGACCAGTGCCTGGTCTTCTCATACCATATGAAGAAGAAACACAGCCTAACCCAGACTGCAAGATACAACAGGAAATAAACAACCCAACAACCATATTTTAATCACTAGATGCTTTTATTTCTATAGGAAACATAGGCTTGCATCGGCTCTAGAGCTCTAAGTTTCTTGACTGAATACAGTACTACAAGAGAATTCAGAATGAGTATTGTAAGAAAAATTCAACCCAGTGCTAAAGACTGTCTTTCATGTCATGGATCTTCATCACCCATTTTGCAAAGATATCTATATTTATTTAGATGTGAAAGTAATATCAGCACTCAAGCAATCTTAGCTTGGATCTATAATTACCCTGAAAAATAACAACCAACTGTAGTCAGTGTAGATTCTTTCACAGATTTAGGCAAAATTAAACAGATCTAAAGCAATGTTTTCATAATTTTGTTCACAAACCCATTTGGTGAGTTAATCACATTCCTAACATCAGTGAACACAGAAACAAGCGTTAGGATGATGTACAACCCTCCTGATAACACATACATTTGGGGAGCAGTTTCAAAAACATATCCTCTGGCTGCGTAAGTACCTTGTACTACTAACGATCCTTACTCTTTTTTTACCCAAAGGTCAAGAAAAAATTGTATCTTCTAGTAGGTTTGGACAATGTGCAAGAAAGGGAAGCTTATGAAGCAAAACCACACCTTTATCTCTGATAGTAACAAGTTTTACAAAATGTACTAGCACTTAGGGAAGGAAGAAGTGGGGAGGTTGCGGAATGCTAAGGAGGAAGCCTTTAAATGGGTTATCTAAGGAAGTCACTAACACCCAAAGGAAATTATATCTTGGCTACGTCTCCATTAGCAATCATGCAGCACCACAGGAATCATTCAGTAGATCAACAAAAATCAGTGCCAATGCCCCTGCACGCCTCTGCTGTACACATAAAGGTTTTTATTTCAGACAAGATTTAGTCTTGGACAAAATGTTTACAGCACACATATGATTCAACCATTGGTTTTGACCCTAGTAGAACCACAGAGGATTGCAGAACACTGGGGGCACACCTCGAGATCCTGCTTTTACACAGCTATCACTTGAGTTTTCTATCACGCTTATCAAAACCATTCTACAATTCGGATATTTACTTCCATTTCAAATTTTAGAGTATTCTTAATATATAAAGAAAGAAGACCCTGAAATCCAGCAGTAAACCAGAGCTGACTTGTGTCTCTTCAGCAATATTATGACCAATCTTCAGCACAAAGAAACCTGTGAGTTTTGTTCAGTTTTGATCTTTCAAACCTCAAAAGCGGAAACATGAGAGCAAGTGGACCATCTATGGATAAAATTACAATTTAGGAAAAAACCCACCAAACCTCCTTAAAATGAAATTAAAATGTTTCATAAAAGTTTACTAAAAACGGTGTTTGATCCAATTTCCTTTATATTTTCAAAATGTATGTCTTACCACGTTAATGAGCATTAATAATTATTATACTCTCAGATATTCACAGTACCATAGAACTTCTCTCCTGCAATTGTACAATTACTATATAATTTATGATATCTCGGAATTCTATGCTGATTCATTCATTATGTCCTACTTGCTTTGATGCTATATATATGATAAATGTATGTGCACTACCAGAGAAATTAAAATTTATGAAAGATTTTAAAATATCAGGCATGAATCTTAAACACAAAATAATCCTGCTGGAACAGAGATCTACTTCCAGCATACGACAGTGAAGTTTGAGATGAAATTAAAACTATTCTTATTAGAAAGTTTGTCTTCATCTCTGATATCTGTAACACTGCAGCTTGAGATATATTCAATTTTAAATGACACTGCAAAGGTCAGAACAATTCCCCTAACCTTGTCAAGGCTGGCAAGATTGATAATTCTTTTAGGTAAACTTAGCATCCATGTCATGTGTATTGGACTAAATATAAAATTCAGAGAGCAGAGGGAACAAACATATATTTAGAAATTAAAAATGGAATTTCATTTTCCAGACCAACAGTTCTGTATCCAAGAATACAGTTCTGTAAATATTAACCAGTTCACTGTCATCTGATAGTTCTTACAATTTTTGTGTAACTTGCAAACAATTGCATGCAAACTGAGTGAAAGCATCATTAATCTCCTTATAAAGGGTCTACCCTTTATAATTATAGTAGAATATCTTTAGAGTTGCATTTTCTTCTTCTGCAACTCTTTGAAATCCAAAGCCATTTCAGCAAGTATATAGAAAAAATTAGCAATTATGCTTCATCTTCTTCCTAAATATGCTAAATAACCATTTAACACTGGCCTTGGCTTATTAAATCTTCCTTTTAATTCAATGACATCAATTAACATAAATTCAATACTCATTAACAAAATTCCTTTTCTGTCTTAACTTTTTTAACTGCAGAATTTAGATGACACAGAACACATTTGCACTGTAGTCAAAGCCAGTTTTCTTCTCATCAGAGCCAAAGTCAACACAACTGACAAAACACTCTATAACCATCCTTGAAACAGTGATTTAGTACTCCATATGTACTCGCTGCCGCTTAATTCAGGTGGAACCAACTAAAAGCCATGCTTTTGTTTATTCATTGTACTGAGAAACTTTATGAAACATTAAAGAGCTAAGGAAAAAGTCAGAATTGTGGAAGCACACATTTTTCATGTATGTGTGTCCTTAAGCTTAGATATCCCTTGGCTGACACAAAAATACAACAATGAAAAAATCTGTAACATTTAGGGTCCCTGAGAGCATGCATATGTTCTGAATATTACAATTACATGCAGGAAAGAACTTATCCTCAGACAATATTTGAAAAGACAAAAAGAGGAATCCACTACACACACACACGCACATGCTGCTGGCCAGTCCATGATGCAGCGTACATATTAGGAAAAAAATACACGCATACTGGCAGGGCAAGAAACTTCAGTACAACCACATCTATCTCTGTGCTATCCTAATGCAAAAACAACAAGAGAGAAACATCCATGTTTAAAGGGACCTAAGCCTGATTGCAGAGCAAAAAAAAGAAAGACAAACTTATTTCACAAAGGATATACGCAATTTAAAATTTTCAAATGTTTTGGCTTTATTTAAATGAATAAAAAACATTCACCTGTACTAATTATGGACACAGTACCTTAGGCATTAAAAGATGCATCTGTCTTATGCTTCTCTAACAACAACTAGGTATTTTAGAAACGATAGCTAGACATATTTTCTGTTTTCCTAAATACATGTTGATGAGATACCACAAAAACAGATTACCCAAGTAGGGCACACTTCTGTCATCAGAAAAACATTATAATTTACTCCTAAAGAAAGCTGTTGTACTTCCCCTTGAATATTATTACATACTGACGGGTTTTTTTTAAATTTATAATATTTTGTAGGAAATTTTAACACTATTTTCTTCTGTAAATAACTCACAAAGCCTGGACAATAACAATCATGAAGAGCTATCCCTTGTGCAATAAACACAGGGACCCAGAGTTGAGTCTCAGAAGTGATCATGAAGTAAGAAAGAATTATAGAGATAGCAGCTTCTCTAAAATATGTCCCAATGCACATTCATTTGTGGTTTGCATTTACAGTATGCTTTACTCAATTGTTACTGAAGATAATTTCTTACCCCTCCTCATCTGATTTGCTGATCAACTTTGATTAAAATAGTTAACTTAGCTGACCACTTCTGCAGTTGCAAGAATAAAAATAATTCAAATAAATAAGAGAACAAAAAGCACTTTAAAAAACTCAAAGAATTGATGCTGACTGCCTTCCTCCTTTTTTTTTTTCCCTGTGATAATTCATCCTGTGTATATTCTTTAATATGTTGGTCAAAAAGAAAAAAGAACCCAAACAAAAACCTAACTTTATATTTAACAGATGAATCCATCATGTTCACATATCTGGAATAATACTTCCTTGCAAAGTCTTTCTACTTTCTTGCCAACTTTCAATAACACCTTTGAGCACTTTTTATCACTTTCAGGAGGATTTCCAGAAGATGCCAGTTGCAGCATGTAGCTCAGCTTCATGGAGTTTACAAATGAATGCACAGTATTTGACGAGAAATTAAATGTGAGTTCTGGTGAATTCATTTTCATGCACAGAATAGTGTGTATTAAATTTTACTGTCCATTTAAAATGTCTTTTTTTAGTTTTTGCTTTATATATTACTAGATCATCTCTTGAAGTAGGCCAAGAGTAGATCACTGGACACTGATGTTTACAATCTGAATATCTGAACTGCTGGCAGCCACTTTGTAGGCAACCAAAGTGGTGTGCTTTGCTGATCAGTGAGGCAATTTATTAAAAACACAGTATTTATTACTTCTTGCAATCTAGGCCTAGTGCCATCACATGCCAGCTATGAAAACTCCTCTGTAAGGTCTGACAGTTTTTAATTCAACTTCCGTGCATGGTAGAGGGATATCCCTCTGAATCACAAGAAAAATAAGTATTTCATTAAATTCTCCACTCAAAACAAGATTCTTGTGG
>VYZQ01040062.1:13711-45640 GCA_013400655.1 Mystacornis crossleyi
AAAAAAACCCAAACAAATTGTTAAATTTCTGTATTAATAAACTATAAAAATACAAGCTGAATCTCCAACCAATTACTAATAGTAGACATAATAAAAAAGCATAAAATGTCATGTAACACTGTAAAAAATACCACAGTTTGACTTGCTAGACACTATATAGACAGAAATTATACAAATCTGGCCTTAAAGTTAGAACTATTCATGGCACTTCTTCAGAGAAGGACATGAAATCAAAGGTTATGTAAAAATTAAAATCATTTGGACATTAGTGGATAACAGAATGTTGGGGGGATACAACTGACCCAGTTTCCATTTCATTAAAAAAGCAGTCTTCACAAACAATAAAATATTCCAAAGATCTGCTTTTACAGCAATTTCCTTCACTTTCATGGTAAGTCACACCTACAATACCGTCTTTGTATACACTCATACTGAACATCTCAGCTTCATAGCCAAATGCTCCATGGCCCAGTGTCTTAATCTTGTTAAGTCCCACCTTTATATAACCATAAAAAATTTCCTGTTATGTCAGACTTCAGAGACATTATTAGAAAGTTTATTTGAACACTGCCTGGACACCAGCAAAATATTTATAACAGATAGCTTTGGTAGAGCAAATTCAATGAGCAAATCATTTAAAGAGGGCATGCAACATGAGTAATGTCCGTATTTATATCATAATGCATTATTATTTAGAAGATTATTTTAATATCAACAGAAGATATCAACAGAAAGTAACACAGAAAAAGTCAATTAATCTAGCTTGGTAACTTTTTAAAAATCTCCTCTAAAAGACGCAGTTGAACGCCATCTGTGGAGGTTCCCCCCTGGGGGGATGCGCCTTGGGAGTGAAAGCATGGGTTGGGTTACACGGGGCTTCCCTGATGCTATTGTCCCTAAATCCTGTTCCTCACTGGCCATTTCAGATGTAACCCCACCCTGGTAATGCTGTACTTAGGGGGGTGTTCCCATGATTCTGAGGCCTTTGGACCAGTCTGTGCTGGAGCCCCCTGCCATGAGGTGGCTGGGAGAATAAAGAACATCTATGAACATCTATCAAAAATATTGTTCCTGATTCTTTCCACGGGCCCCGGCTGTCTCCTGGGAAGGTTGCGGAGACCCCACCGCAACAGCCATCTAGTATTTTTTATCCGTTTCTTCTTTACATACATGTTTAGAAACATTTCTGCTAGAGTGTTTTTAAGAAACAAAATAATCTTGTGACAAAAATATCAAATACAGGAACACACAATCAGTAAACGGAATTACTCGTAACTGAACCATTTTCATCAAAAAATTCCATAAAAATTATTATCTTCTCACTGCCATTCCTATTTTGCATTTTACAGTCTGGTGGCTTTCTGTACAGCAGAGGATGGGGTCTAAACTGCTGAGTAACAGCCCGATGCCATCCTGGTCATGTTTCCCCACGGCAGCAACAGCAAGAATGGCTACATACTACTGCTCTGGTCAGCCATATGGAACTAGCAGCTGAAATCTATACCTCTCCCTAGTAGCATATGAATAATGCATTAGCTGCCTAACTGTGTGGGATTTATCTTTGAAAATATAGGCTTAGCTCTCAAACAGCACTCTAACCAGTTTTCTCATACAGTCCTCAAAGCAACACACCACTAGGTTTCTTCTGCTGTTCTAAAACATTTGCTTAGTGCTTCTAGCTATGACTATCTCCTGTTAGAACTTCTCACTGGGAAAATATAGGATTTTGCAATGATTTTTTTTAGCCTAAACAAAAATATTTTTTTCAGATAGATTTGGGTGTTAAGCACATGGACAAATAAAAAAAAATTGACAAAAAAGCAAAGTGCAAACAATTACATTTCAGTTTAAGTTTGTAGCCCAGACCCATAACAAATCTAACACATAAACACAGGGAGGGTAAATGGGCTCAGCGGAGCTAATGGCAGCCTAAACCAGCAAAACCTACATTGGTCTGTCTTAAACCATTGTGCATTTCCACACCCCAAACAATGCATTAGCCCAGTGTCCCTGACTCCTAAGCATCCTCACGTACCAGACTCCTGTTCCTGGCAGCACCACAGTGCTCCCTGCTTACACCACTATCCTCTCCTACCTCTGCAAGGGCCAGCTTCAGATGACAGCAGGTGTCTTGAATCTACACATGTGCTTGCTGCTCCATGACAAGCTTCACATCCACTCACCATCCCACTACTGCCATAAAGAGAGGGCAAAGGTCAGATTTCACCCTTCTGCACTGTGGAACCATCCCGTTCTGTCTGCTTCACAGCCCCTCCTCTGTTTCTCACAAATTCAGCATAAAATTAACATTTTTAGGATCTCCACTGCACTGCCAAATTTGATGGAGTAAGGCAATGATTTTGCAGAAGATGAGTAACTGACATAGTGGCCACTTCACTGGTAGGTTAATCTGAAAAATCTAGGATGCAATAAACAGTGATGGAGATGATGCAATTACATGGAAACTTGGCCTGACTAAATTAATTTAAGCCAAGCACACAGATCTGTTTAAAGCGGGAACTAGGTAATAGTAGAATACTTTGGAAAGGACCAATCTAGAAAGGATCATGAACAATACTGGTTTCACAGAAAGACTTTGCAGGCCTGTACCTTAGAAGGCCAACATAATTTTGAACCTAAAAAGAAATGTAAAGAGAGAGCAATGAGGTGGTGTTATGGTTATTAGCAAGATTATCACTGTGATAATAGGTACAGGACAAATGTCCACACATCTTTCTGGCTGTTGCTGAAAACTGTAACATTTTAGAGGAGTGCCAGAAAAATTACTTCAGGAATGTTAAAGCAGTTGAGTCTGTTTATTGCAGCAAGAAAGTTAAGAGGTGACTTGAACAAGGATTACACGTAAGCTGGAGCAGGAAGGGCTTATGACAGTAAACAGGTCTTTAATCTAGTAGAAAATGTCAAAACAAGAGCAAAGGATTAGAAACTGAATCTAGACAAATTAGGTGAGATGAACTGCATTTTGGACAGTCATTAAGAATAAATTTAGATGGCACAGCTTTAAAAAATGAGGGGGGGCACAAAAGTGGGTGAAAGGGTTTTTTTGGCACTAAAATTAAGAGAAGAAATCTGTGATGATTACCATTAACCACATAAATACTGACGTGTAACAAACACTTTTGATGTGCTTAAGTAATTCAGATAATGTAAGGTCTAAATTAATGTAACTGGAGACATGAACAATAAACCTGATTCACAATGCTCTGATTTCAAAAAAAGCCTTTTTTAAACTAATCTCAACCTCATGGTTTCTTCTCCTACTAAAATCTTGGCATGTATTTATTAAAGCTTCTAATTTTCATCTAGAATCTGAAATCCTGCATATAACTTGAGAGTTTGTGTTTTGGATCATTTGGTGTTTAATGTGCCATTTTCCACTCCTTGGTTTGCTGAAAGGAGATTGCTGGGCCCCTCTGAAACTAATCTGCTGTTCTCTGTTTCACAATTCAGTGTCCCCTGAGTCACCCCTTATATTTGCCTGAATTATGGCTCCTCATTATGAGCAGTGATTCATAATTCTTCAGCTGCTCATACACATTTTACATAGGCCTTTGTAGATTGTGATTGTAGAGGGCTTTAGCAGTCTAAGGTAAGTCATGCAGCACACTTACTTCACCTCTTTTCACACCACCTTTACTGACCATGGCCAGGGACAGTTTGTAAGAAGAAGCTGTTTCCTAATGGAATGTTCAGCTTCAAAACTAATGGCTTACCTCAAGTTCAGACATGCAAAGTAATAAACTACAGACCAGTTTTAGAAGCCAAATAATTTCCAGTTACTGGCTTGAGATTCAGGATAACACATTTATAAAACAGGACTCACCCAGGCACCAATCACAGTAAAATCATAGAATGGCCTGGGTTGGAAGGGACTCTAGAGATCATCTAGTTCCCACTTTCCTGCTATAAGCAGGGACACTTTCCACTAGAACATGTTGCTCAGAGCACCATCCAACCCAGCCTTGGACATTTCCAGGGATGGGGCATCCACAGCTTCTCTGGGAAACCTATTCCAGTGCCTCACCACCCTCACAGTAAAGAATTACAGACCAGGGGGGCAGAATCACCTCCCTCGAACTGCTGCTCACATTTCTTTTGGTGCAGCCCAGGACACGTTTGGCTTTTTGGGCTGTGAGTGCACATGGCTGGGTCATGTCCCATCTTTCATGCACCAACACCCCAAGTCCTTCTGGGCAGGGCTGCTCTCAATCTGCTCATCCCCCAGCCTGGATGGATACTGGGGGTTACCCCAACCCAGCTGAAGCACCTCGTACTTGGTCTTGTTAAACTTCATGAGATTCCTATGGGCCACTTCCTGAGCTTGTCCAGGTCCCTCTGGATGGCATCCTGTCCTTCAGGTGTGTCAGCTGCACCACTCAGCTGGGTGTCATCTGCAAACTTGCTGAGGGTGCACTCAATCCCTTCATCTGTCATTGATGCAGACAGTAAATAACACTGGTCCCAATCACACAGGACATTACCCCATCTCCAAGTAAACCCTGTTACAATCAGCTGAAGTAATAACTGTTAATCCAGACTAGAAGAAAGCTGTCATGATTTTTGGCTTATCTCAACTACATTAAAACAATTCATGGAAAACTCACGAAGCTTTAGGCAGTCTGACCTGTACACAAAATTGTACATGATTCAAAGTTTGTACACAAATCCCCTTAAGGGAAGAAAACCATTATCATGAGCATTGCAAATTATGACAAGTAAGATGCTAGTGAGAAGAGCGAACACAAATCAGACTGCTTCAGACGCATGATATCCACCTTTCCAAATTCCTCCAAGGTTATTATCAACCTAAATCGTTCCTGATCATGAACAGAAACAAGAGCTGCACATTCTTTTGGAAAGAGCAACATCCATGTATTCTGAACATATTCTGAACAGCTGCACTCCCCGAAGAAGGCATGATATAACAAATGTTGGGAATGAGCCAATGTTGCAGATTCCAGGTCCTTTTAGGGTTGCTTTCTGATTGCATCCAAAGAAAGCACCAACAGCAGAAACTGCTGTAAATGCGTAGGTTATACCAAGGAGCCCATCTGAATCAAACTCAGTTCCCTTAGGTGAGAACAATTAGACTGACCTGGAGCAATCAGTGAAGTCATTGTCATAGAGAAAGGCAGCAGAGCACACAGTGCAGAATGGGAAACCACAAGAGGCTGCGCAGAAGAACACCTCGACAGTAATAAACCCCAAATACTTGGCTGAGCATTTCACTCGTTCTTAATTAAGCACATGCACACTTTACAGGAAACCACATCGGAAACAATCTTCTCCTGCGCTCCATTCAGTCTGGGCTCCCCTCACTGGACATAATTCTGTTAATATTAGGGGCAGTCATTTGCCACTAAGGATTCTACATTCATAGGCTAAGACTGGTAAGAAATTGTGGCTTTTTTCCTCGGTATGATGGCTGGGCTGGCCACTGCCTACCCTGAATTGTTTCTAGAGAAGAGGAACCAGAATTTCCTAGTCCATTACACTGGCATTTCTTGCAAGCACTACTGGCACTTTAAAGAGAGAACACAGGAATATCTGAGTCATACGAAATGATGCCAGAAATGAAGAGGAGGGAGGGAGACAAAGAAACAGAAAGAAAAAGACACTTAAAATCCATAAATCTACCAGAAGTCCCTGAATATAAAGGCTAGGGAATGAATAGCATTCATACTGCTTTGTTAGAAAACAAACTGTATTTAGTCTAGGCATCTAATGAAGCTGCAGGTTCTAACTTCTGTTCACTTTCTGTCATCAGGCAGAATCTGCTGTATCTCAAGTTGAAAAGTTCATAAACTAAACATTATTTTAAAAGTTCAAGAACTACACACACATCATTATATAATGCATGTGCTTACTGTCCAGAATATGCTGAAAGTTTGCCTCTTGACAGTCCTAAAAAGGCAGAAATATTTTTAAAAGCATTGATTGAGCATTTTGTATCATTACTAACAATAGCTTTCTTTAGTTCTTCCTAAATGGTTCTTTGCTGTTATTTACCTCGCATCAAAACACTAATGGAAATCATTCTAAACTTACTTGTATCTAGTTCAAGGCATTAAGATGAAAAACTTTCCTAATAGAGAACATATTTTCTAATGAATCTCATCTTTTTTTCAGCTAAATTAAATGTTCAGAGAGCTTAAAGAATGTTGGGATGTACTTTAGATGAGTTTTAAAAACAACAAAAAGAGCTTCTGAATATAAGCAAAGAACTCCTGTACATGTGCCAAGAATTTTTCAACTTTATCAACATGATTAAGAGTTTCATTTTGAAAGGGGCCATGTACACATACAACTCTGAAACACATGAGGTTCTGCACATGCAGCAGTCAGCAATACTGAAAAGAACTCAGGAAACATTACAGAACTAAACAGCAAGAACTGTTCCCAGCTATTAGGCAAAGAAAAGGGGAAGCCTGTGCCAAAGTAGTGCTTTCACAGAGCTGTATCTCTTCTGAAAATGTATGTTCAGCAGCATCAGAGCAAAGTAATAAACTATGCCAAGATTAAATCTCGAAGTTTTGAAAATCACCCTTGTGATTTCCTGACTCCGTATTTGAAGATGCACAGTGGGCCTGATTTCCTCTCAATCTGGCATTAAAAACCAACCTCAGGAATGTAGGACACATTACACAACTGCTCATTAATCAATCATATCTTATATCCAGCAACACTGAATTTTACCTGGATAAAGAGATATAGAAATCCACTGTTAAAGTGCAACTTGGAAATTCCCTCACACTTTAACATTACAGATGGAATAGTATTCTCATTTAGTAAATAAGCAAGTCATTTGACAAATAGGAAAATCAATTCTTAAAGGCTAAGATTTAGAGTCTCTTCATACCAAGAAATCATTTTCAGAAGTAGGAAGAAAGCCCTGTTCCAGAAGCATTTGTTCTTCAAAATTTTAGTACCTGAGTTTTTGCATGTGTGCTGGTTTCAGCTGGGGTAGAGTTGATTTTCCCCACAGTGACTACTATGGGGTTCTGTTTTGGATTTGTGCTGAACACGGGGTTGATAACAGAGAGATGTTTTTGTAGTTGCTGAGCAGAGCTTACGCAGAGCCAAGGCCTTTTCTGCTTTTCGTACTGCCACACTGGTGAGGGGGCTGGGGCTGCATGGGAGGCTGGGAGGAGACACGGCCAGGACAGGTGACCCAAAGTGACCAAAGGGATATTCCAGACTCTGTGGCATCATGGTCAGCATATAGAATTCGGGGAAGAAGGTGGAAGGGGGGGCGATTGTAGTGATGGTGTTTGCCTTCCCAAGTCACTGTTACAGTGAGGGGCTGTGCTCTCCTGGGGATGGCTGAACACCTGCCTGCCCACGGGAAGCAGTGAATTACTTCTTTGTTCTGCTTTGCTTGTGTATATCACTTTGCTTTTCCATTTCCTATTAAACTGTTTTTATCTCAACTCACAAGTTTTCTACCTTTTACCCTTCTGATTCCTTCCCCAGTCCCACTGCTGAGGGAGCAAGCGAGTGGCTGCATGGGGCTCCACTGTGACAACCACGACTGCATGTCACATTGGTTAAGGTGACAACCATCCCACCCTGACCCCTCCCTCTACAACTCAAACCTTCAAGAAGAAGAAAAAACCATCAACATCAGAAGTTCATATTTTCCTACAGAGTCAACACACTCTGTAAAAAACATTTTCAGATTCATGAATTGTTGTGAGACACTCGCTAATTTTCTTGTTGTATTATTAACTATTCTTTCATCCAGACACAAGAGTCATCTTTTCACTCTGACGAGGAATTCTTCCAAAAATTTCTGGATTTAAGAGTTTTTCAAAAGAACAATACTGCAGATAAAAGCAGTCATTCTGTTAGCTAAACTTTTTGCAACAATATGCTATTTTTAATAAAATTTTCTTTGGGACAGGCTTCTCAAGTTCAGGATAGGACTGCTGGTTAAAATTTCAGATTAAAAAAAACTCAAAGTACTTATCATAAAACAAATATTTAAGGAACAGAAAGACACCCATTCAGGATGTAGATAGCAGGCTGAGATTCAGCTTCTGGTAGATCTGGACTACTGATTTGGAGGAAAATACTTGCTGGGTAGGACACTCTACTTGGTGCTTAGGAGATGTTTCAAATGCCTGCTGCATTGAGAGCTGAATAGTTCATACAAATGGGGAAATTTTATAGAGAAACATTAAGACGAGAAAATTTCTGGGCAAGAACCCAGTCCAGTATTTTGGACATCTGCTTCTTGCAGCAGTGAAGAGCAAGGATTCGTGTTGCACTGCAAGGTCAGATCACCACGACCAGTCCTTGAAGCCTGTCTCTCATTCCTGAGATCTTCTTTTCACTTGTTTGGAACAACACTGAAAAATATTTTAAGTTTGTTCCAGTAAAGAAAACCTATTTTACACCTGCTCTACTTGAAGCCCTGAATATTCATATTTCTCTGTGAACTGTGATATCAAAGTGGAATGCAATTTTCTGCAGAGGAACACAATACCACAAATACCACAGATAGGAAAAATCCTATTTCTAGCCTCACTCTCAACTGAGGCCACTAATTTCAAACTGCACACAAAAGTCCATCTCATATTAGGATAGCTTCAATTTATCCATTATGAATAGCACTCAGCATTACACCTGGAAGCCGGCTGTGTAGTAGGTCAGCTTGCAACAGATACTCTCATTCCACTCAATCCACCTGCAGATGACAGTGGCATACATAAACTTGCCTAGTTAAAGCAAAAAGGGTTTCTATGATATGCATCACCTTTTTGGGGCTTCATGGATCCAACCTCCAGAAATAACAGGCTGAATCCATACAACCCAAGCAAGCCTTCTCAAGTATAACTGAAAAACAGTATGCTTACAATTGCTAACAAATACATTACTGCAATTGTAAAAATGCCCCAGACCTTTAATCTTTAACCTATCCCTTTCTTGTACCTGCCCAGTCCCAGGTTTAGTGTCCCGCGTTGCTTCATCAGGAGCAGATTCCTGCACATCCTCAGGTTTAAGGTCTTGAATTTCTTCCACAGGGACAGTTTCCAGCTCATCCTTGGGTCTAAGATGTGGAGGGTTCTCTGCAAGGTCTGAAATACTTGATTCCTGCAGCCTGTCCGGTGTTGGGCCCCCTGTCTCATCTCCAAGAGCAGATTCCATAGCCCACCCTGGCGTGGAGAAGGGCAGGGCACTCCCTGTAGAAGGAAACTGGTAACGATAACATCGGCTCTCGCAGGGAACGATTACAGACACCTGAACCCTGCTCCCAGCCCCTGAATAAAACAAGAAACACATCTGCTTAAAAATAGTCCTATTTTAAATTCGCCACTCTGAGCAATCTTCTACTCTGCTCGTGATCTGTATTTATTAAAGAACAGATTTCATTTTACTTGAAAGAATTATCTTAGAAGTGACTTATGGGCAGAAAATAGCACAGCAGATCCTCTGAGAAGAGAGCTCTAGGAATTGCAGAGGTGATACAGAGCCAAAACTGATACAAATTATCCAGGATTACTGAGCTTAGTTCACTGATACTAGTGTGGTCCAAGGATTTTTGAGGCTTCCAGTAATCATCTCTAAAGTTCAAAATAACTCCAAAATTGGGACAGAACAGCCATGGAAAATTTCTACCACTGTGCAAATATCCTCAAGAACACGGAGAGCAGATGGGAAGAAAACTACATCTCAGACTAGACACAAGGAAGACTTTTTTACAATGAGGGCAGTGGGACACTGGAAGAAGTTGCCCAGAGAGGCAATAGATGCCCCACACCAGGAAACATTCATGGCCAGGCTGGACGTGGCTCTCAGCAACATGATCCAGTTGAAGATGTCCCTGCTTATTGGGCTAGCACTAGATGACATTCAGAGGTCTCCTCCAACCCAAATTATCATATGATTCTATGAAACACTTCAAACTCCGTCCAGTGTGCTGGGATTCACAACACTGCTGGAGATCTCAGGCTCAAGGCTCAAGTAACGTGGAGAAGGAGAGTTACACAGTGGGAATTCAGTTTAGCAGTACATCAAATACAAAATACTATGGTAGGAGTTTGCTAACTAGATTCATGCAGTTTAAGTAGAAGATGATGCAAGCTTCTGATAAGAAGATTACATATCGAATGTATGTGACCAAATATGTAGTATTAGAAAAGATGAAGGGAAAAGGCAAACGGACAAGGCAAAGAGACAACCTGTCTAGATCTTCAATCAATTTAATGTGTTTAATTAGCATTTTTCTGAACTACCAGAATTGCAGTAAAAACATATTCATTTAATTCCTTTTTAGGAAAAATAAAATTCCCTTTTTGCCACATCTCTTAAGGGAAAAGCGTATGTATAAAAAATTAGGTTACACAAATGAGATTTCATTATGAAAGTATTATGGAAATTTGGTAATTGGTACAATCAATTATTAGTAATATTGCTAATACTGCTCAACTATTTTTCTGCTGGATTATTCAGAAGAGGTAGTACCTGGTATCTTATTAAACAATGCATGCAGACTAACAGTAAAACAGAAAAAAAATAATATTTTTTTTCTAAATTGCTTATCATGCAAATGAAAAAACAAGCAAACATGGGTTGAATTTTAGTCAGTCCATTATTATTTCTTCAGGACAACATACGCATGTCTCATTGCCTTTCACAAACTGTCCAGACATATATGTATCTCAGAATCTGTATCCAAAATATTAAGAACAGTAAGACAATTATTTTAGATTACTGACTCAGAGGAAAATACCTGGAAAATGAAAAGAAAAATTGCCCCATGGTCTCATAATAACAATGGCATCAAAACATACTTTTGGTGATGCCTCGCATATCTAAAAACAGACAACTAGCATGTTAACTTTTGAAATTACTGAGAAAACTTAAAACTCCTCAGCCTTTTATTATTTTATTCCATTCCAAATCATATTCCATTTTGCTTAATTTCGGAAATAAACACATATAATTTAGACGACTATGCACAGATTTCTGCATAATATATTATATATAATGCATCTTGATCCCAGAAAAGAGAACATTTTATTTTCTAACAGAGTTCCGCTTTCTTTCAAGTCAAGCAAAAACAAAGCCAGAAATTTAAAAGCATCACAACTAGAGCCAGTCTGTGTATCTAAAACTCCCACAAAGTAAGAATAAAAACGAAATATGTTTAACTTTCACAAGCCTTTAATAGTCTAGCATGGAAGACAGCATCTTTAGATAAGGGTAGAAAGTCCAGGTTATTCCACAGGTAGAACAAAAAAGAAGAACTAGCATAAGCTCTGTATAACAAACAGAAAAAAGGCATGCCTCCAAAATTAAAGATATACTAAGTATTGTATACGCTATATATGTTAGTGTATATATATATATATACACTAAGTATTGTATACACTATATACACTACTTATAGTAGTGTACTATAAGTACACTACTCAATATCATCAATTTGACCAATGTTTTGTGAATAGCTGTGTGTTGTCAGCTGAAGAAACAGATGGATGACACAATGCGGTGTGGAGGCAGCAAGGGTAAGACCTGGAGCACAGCAACTGTGGAGCAATGTATAAAGCTTAGATGTAGAACTGCTGGGGAGCACTAGGATGGCAAACAGAAATTTTTCCCAATGTTTTCAGTAAATACATATTTTAAAATTAATATAAAAAACTTCAATGTATACAATTTCAGATTTTCCTCAGTAAATGATGGACACTTCTTTTACTACTGTTCTTAACACAGTATCTAGATTTTAAGTCACGGATAAAAAATTCAAGTGCGAATGGCATAAAGTACTATGAAACAAATCAGGGCTCAAAAAGAAAGACTAAGAGTAGGATGCACTGGTTTCCAAAGCAGTGCCTCTACATCCCCTCTGTGTAACAGGACAGCTGCTCACAGCCCGTGGAGAACTGCAACACTGGTCACTGCACGGCATCAGCCACCTCTGCTTCAAGGCGGGAAGAGCCTTTCCTCCAACATACAGCCACTCTCACTGGTGTGTATTAAGTTGGCATTTCATCAGGATCAAGGAAAGTCACACTCAAAAATACAAAAGCCTGCAGCCTTTGCAATATTCTCCCACGATTTATATACCAGGGAACTATTTCAGAATCTCTGATAAAAGTAATTTAAACATAGGTAGAAAAATGATATCATTTGTGAGGGCAGTGAGTTGTGGCTTTGAGGCATTTTTTTCTTCCTCAAAATAATCCATTACTTACAGTCCAGATGACAGCTCCAAGAGGGGAAAATGGCTGTAAAAAATCGTGCCTCTTTAATCCTTAAATTTCTGGGGAGATAAGGATATTAAATATCAAATGTTCCTGTCAGTTGTTCAAGCAGCTTGTGTCTTTCCCCTCCCTCCCTGCTCATTAACACAATTAACAGAGTCACATGCAGGAGAGCCCCCACCTGACACACATTCCTTGCACACATGCTGAGAGAGGCTGGGAAGAAAACACTCCTGCTTGCTTTCCAAACTGAAGAAAACAACATATGGCATCTGTGTTCTTTGCTTGGACACCTATGCTCAAGTTCGTCCTCACACAGCTGCCCCCATGCCTGTAGGACACCAGAGACGGCACGAGAGGCCATCCCTTTTCCCACATTTGCTATTCCCACCCATATTAACCTTCTCCTACCCACTGATGTCACTGCTCAGGGAAAAGGCCCCCCCAGCCTCTTAGGAAGGAAGGGTCCAAGCAGGACACAAGGAGCCTCTCGTGTGTCCAGCTCCTGGTGCACACCCTGTCCTCCCTCCCTGGCTACTTCCCACCTTCCTCTCACAAGCTGCTCCAGGGTGGCTCTCCTGGCCATGGAAACTCACCCACACCCTGCAGATTGTGAAGCCCATCCCAGTGCAAAGCACTTGTCTCAGCACCTTACCAAATTCTAATCATGTTCTGACTCCCTCTCATTCCTCTCTATTTTTCTTGCCCACAAACATATGGCAGGTGCTTCAATATCAAAGGATATTTAACAGACATTTTAATCATCTGGGTAATAATATATTGCCTTTTTTTTTAAAGAACATGGAAAAGAATTGGAACAAAAGGTATTATATAAATCCAGCCTAATAGACTTTCCGTATCTGAAGGAACACAAAGCCCAGTGCTAGAAATCTTACTACATAATAATACAGCTTTCACTTAAAAAAAAAGGATTCAAGAAGATGTACTCTCAAAAAAATTTTTGAAAACAACCTATTCTAATTTACATAAATATTTTAGAGAATACTGAAAGCATGAATCCAACACACGCTAGAAAAAATATGTATTCTATTTTACTGCCTGTAGCACATAGAGGATGATATTAATCACAGTTTAAAAATCACATTTCTATGGAAATTAAAAAACAATGAAGCCTGGATAAAAACATTTAAAACATGCCTACAGTTAAGCAAGGTATAGAACAGTGTATTTTGGGTTTGTCTTTTACTATAAAACTGCTAATATTTGGGACCTAACTGTCTAATCAAATTTTTCTGTTTTACACAGAACTTGTACTAGAATTTATACACAAAGCAACACTATGTCATTGTCTGCGGAAAAAAAAAAATAAAGGTCCGGACAGAATAATCAAAAAGTTAAAAGGTGACTATTTTGACGTTTATCTTAGCTAGGTTAAGAACTCCATGCAGACAATGGAGACAGGCTGCAAAAGAAATATCCAAGGTTATCCATGGACTTCAGGTATCTTAAAACCCACTTATTGCAGGTAATTACGTTCATCCAATTTACCTGCTGCTCACTTAATCATCCATACTTCTGTATCTTGAACCGAGACATGTTAAGACACCACCTACTAGACTGAATTGCATGTAGGAAATACTCCTCAACCTAAACGGGAGGTCAAAATCTCAAATTATAGGAAGTTGAAGAAATATTTCTTAAATTGGAGTTTCTGTGTCTAGTTTGTACTTGCAATAAACAGAAAGGCCCTGGAATGCCTACAACACTGAACAGAGTAGGTGTCGTTTACATGAGCCAAAAAAAAGTAATCGCTGCGACTCATGGACCGTTGCTCTTCAGAAAATGTGGGTTAAATTCACACCTCAGGTGCCCACCAGGGCAAGAGAACTATTTTTATGTTCTCCATACAAAAAGGAGAACTTCAGGGCAAGAGAACTATTTTTATGTTCTCCATACAAAAAGGAAATGAAGCAATTACACACACACACATGTCCTATGGGTAACTTCAAAAGAAGAAAAGCTGAGCTTCAGCTCTCCTGTGCAATTCATCATGCTGTCCTCTTACAGCATTACAAAAATTACAACCAAGGAGTTTGGCTTAAGTTGAGAACTGTCCACACATTTTACCACATTCAGAATTTTCATCCTTAGTATATTACCATAATAACTTTACTGCACCAAAAAGTATTATTCCCAGAAGATGGAAAAACACTGCAAACTCTAGCACTTATCCTGAAGGATGTTACAGCAAATACCAAGCTTTTGCTCCAGATAGGAGGTCTTCAAGCTCATGAGGACGTGGGCTGCCCAGATCCCAGGAAACAGGCCTAAGGCTACTGCCTTTGGTGAGAGGTTTGAAGACTGACTATGATCAAGTGTTTTCCAGTGAACTCTCTCCTCTGATTTTGCTTCCTCCTTTTTGGGTTGTTGTTCCTACAATAAGCATGTTCCCTTACAGTTAATATTGGGAATGACTGTCTGCCACATCAACATTATCTTCAGTTTCTCCTCACTTTCAAAAAATTTTGTATGCAAACATGGGACCCTATATTAGCTCTTTTGGGGTTGGGCTTTTTGGGAGGGGGAGGTAAGCAGGGGAAACATGAGACACTACATTCCAAGACAAAGTAAAAATAAACAGTGAAACAAGAAGACAATCAATTTAGTTCTAAGAATTTTAAAAGTAGCTCACTTAGCTATGTTCTGCATTAAAATCTTTTTCTAAATGAGAATCATGAAACTACAGGGGAGCAAGGTTGTATAAGGTTTTCCTTTCTTAAATTATTATTATTATTATTATTATTTTTCCCAAAGATGTTAGCATGTCTGTTAATCTTTCCTACACCTGANTATGGACTAACATTACATAAAATAAGAGCTTTAAAATAGTTTTTAAACCAATGTCTTGGTCAATCAGGTGGTTGTCATCAATTTCCTAGATTTATATTGAAAAAGAAAGAAAAATGTCACCATTTAGAAAAGCTTCAGGTTGATATTAATGACAATGAATGGTATGACTAACAGAATGAAATTGAAGCCTCTTAAAATTCTTGATCCAATTCTCCCCGAGTCTGAGTTCCAAGGCATTATTTTTTGGTTTCTGTAAAGAAACCCTTGTGTTCTATTTTTATTTGCTAGAAAATTACTCCTAGGATTGTTTCATGCAGACCATAGTACTGTTCCATAAAGTAAAAGTTACCATACACCACCTGAACAATGGTCTTTTTCAGTGTAATGTTTCTTGGGAATTACAGTATTAGATTAATGAGATGTACAAATTTTTTTATCAACTCAGTCTCCAAAGCAATGAGTCACTCCTAAATGCAGAACAGCAATAAAATTAAAAACAGCTCATGTGCTGCTGTGTTCTACACCCCACAGGTATTAGAACACGATTAGAACAGATGCAAAAGGTTTCCACTGAAATATGATGTAAAGGCATAGAAAACACTGTAGCAAAACACTGTGCTGAATCTGTGCTCAATAGCTAAAGAGGTGCTACTAATGCTAAACAGCTCCAGAAACATCAGCCGAGAAGAAAGCCTGAGCGTCAGACACAGGTATGAGCAAAAGAGACTATCCACAGCAACCAACCACAGGCAGCTAAACGAGAAAGCCAATTGCATGATGTTCCCCCTGTACTCAGTGGGACTACAATTCCTTCTTCTGGAGAGTATTTCAAAGCACAAGACTAATTTAGGCAATACAGATCAACTTCTGGAAGAGATGGTCTGTCTCCATAACCATCAAGCAGACACAAAAATGTTGCTAGCTCGGGTGAGAGCTCAAAAAGTACTTTGCTCCCTGCCTTAACGCCAACAGCAACCACTGGAGGCAAGCAAAATGAGCTAAGCAACAGAGACTGTGTACCAGGTTCTCCTTTTCTCTTAAGAAAATCAGGATAAAAGCAAGGGAAAAAGGATTCTAAAATAGAATAGTTCAAATTGTACCCTATCTTCTCATGAAAAAACAGACAAGTTTGCAAAGTGGATAGTAATTAATAGATACTCTCTTAAATGGCAACGATATACCATATAAGGAGCAAACAACATTTATCCAAATGCCTCAGTCACCCTCATTTATGGTGCCTAGAGACCTAACAAACAACAGACTGCTAGCAATCTGATAAGTCGGTTCTATTCCGAAATCCCTAGAATACTCTATACAGCAAATGGGCCCTGTAAAATGTTTGTAGCCATAGTGGGAAAATTTCCCTTTGTTTACCCTGGTATTCTGGGTTTTCTGCTTACAAAGACTGGGAATTCTTCTCTGTGCTGACGACAGTACCTTCATTTCCATTTCTGTCTGCTTCCGGACCTATCTCATACTTAACACCTGCTGACATCAAAATTTCCAATGTATTTTTTGTCAAAACATTCTTTCAAAACAGGATTTGTAGTCTCCTGTTAGCAGCTGGGGACGTCCATGCCAACGAGACAGGTGTCAAGGTGTGGAAGAAATGTCCAGGAGTCACAGGGAGAAAATGGTCCAGCCATTGCCCAAATTCAGAAACTTCTGGAACACACAGAAGGTCGGGCCTCCTCGCAAACCTCCAAGGAAACTACAGCGTAGGGGTGAGGAAAAAGGCAGCGGTATTTTCATGCATCTCTGCTTGCCATGCTGCACATAGGGTGTGCTCCAAACCCAGGGGCTTCCCACAGTGTGGACAAAACCAGGGGGACTAAAGCATCCAAGTTTGACGGCTTTTGGCATGATAAGGACTTCAACCACACCCTTCAGCCCCGGGCTGTACTGTACATGGCAAAAATCCACGTGACCATTCTCACAGCCCTCGGTGGGCTATAAGAAGCAGCACGCAGCACTTGACCCAAAGCAGCACTCAAGCAATGCCACCCAGGGCTGGAGAGGACACCTGCCAGGAGACAGCATCCAAACCCCTCCCCTCGCCACCGGCTGAGCAGCCTGTGCAGCCTCTCTGGCGCAGCAAACCAGCACGGCAAACCAGCACAGCGCAGTTCGGTAGCTACAGCACCGGCAAATGCCTCTCCAGCAGCTCGCCCTCTTGTCTGAGGGTGTCTCCTTGCCCCCGTGGCTGACAACATTCCTGCCAGCCACGTGCAAAACAATGAAAAGCAGTTTCCCAGCTTGGCAGAGACGGAGTTTATACGCATCTCAGATTTTCGTGGTGTTCTGGTTTGGGGTAACTTACATAATAAAACTGATGATGTTTTTTCAGGCAGATTCTGTCTTCCTGGAAATATAAGGGAAATTGTATTTCCAGCTCTTGAATGACCACTAAAATGGTCACTGGACCACTAAAACCAGTTTCACAGAAAAATTTAGTTATGCATACACGGTAAAACAGACTTGAAATGGAAGTCCATTGGTACAAATAAGACCAAGTTAAGGTCCTGTTCCACAGCTGGCAGTACCACATCAGTAAGACCTTTCAAAAAGCCTTATGAAGAGCTAGCAGAGAAAAATCCCTGAGTGAGACTCAGAGTAAGCAGAGGTAAATGTTTGCCAGATTAACTGTAAATTGCAGCTGCTTGACTTCAAGCATGTGTTCTGAAAAACCATGAATAATGCCAGTCTTATAAATACAGTGAACTTTCCTAATGTGAAAAATAAAATCTTACGTATACTGCCAAGAAACTTTCTGTTTAAGTTTTATACAAACTAGGAATAGGATTTCCCCCAAGTCCATCTACCGAATATTCAGGCAATAAGAGGAGGTCATTCAATGTGTAAATCAAGGACTCTTTTTTTTGGATGTGTAAATTGATCCAGAATTTTAATCTGACTGACTACAAATTTTCCAGTGGGGGAAAATTAAAACTGTCTTGGAAACAGCAGAGATAATATTTTCATCTGGCCAAGGTCTATCTTTACTTGCAAATGGCCTGCAGAACCAACACAAGTGGCAAGTCTAAACAGGTTATGACTTTATAGCACAAAAATTAGAAAAACGGAAAACATCAATGCCACCTCCTGAACAATATGCTGCTGTCTTCAGTCAGAAGCACAGTACAAGCAGCTCCATTTCAGAGCAACCTCAAGGGAACCATCAGAGAAGACAGACTCCCTTTGGAAGTGGGGCTGAGGCTTTTGTTTTGCAGCGCTGATAAAAGGACAAATGATGCATGCACCTCCCAAAATCACAGTATCGCAAACCCTGCTTGTTCCCATGGATGAACTTTCTCTCTTTTATTTAATGAAGGAAACACTGCAACAGTGGATTTCATTATTATTTCATCTCTTCGTTTCCCCTGGCTATTAGTAACTCCTAGCTAAACATAAACCACCCACAAGTGCTTTGCCACATCAACAATCAACCAACCATAGCTACAGTTGCAAGCAGGAGATGTAGTATCAAAAATACACATTTTCCAGTGGTTTTGGGCTCCATTTATCATTTTTAAAAATTAAGAACTAACAGGACATTGTCCAAATGATATACATTTGACGCATGCTGGAAATAAACCCTAGATTTAGCTGACCCTGCTTTGTGAGAAAATACAGAGTGTAGGATAACAAAGAGTGCGTGACATCTCATGTCACAGGAGACCAAGGGATTTTCTGAGTACTATGTAAGGATTGAGCTCTGGGCTGATGTAATGGACTTTGCCACAGTAGAAAGCAGATTTCTGATAGAAGGAATACCAAATCAAATCCCAAATCCTGCGTTAAACAGGATTTTACCACGTTGACTTTTAGGCATATAACAGGACCAAATTAAACAAGTTGTGAGTCGAACTCTGAGTAGGAAAATTTTGCAAGATAAAACGTCATACTCCTGTGTACTTCAAACAGCCAGAAATCTTTCTAGAATAAATATCATATGGAGGCTGAGCACTGTGCAAAAAATTCAAGCATTGTTCTAAGTAGCTCTTGCATATGAGCAATTAATCACTAAGATCAGAAAAAAAAAAATTAAACCTTCCAGGGTTAAGCTGTTTCCATAAAAAAAGCACATGGCACACTGCCAATTCTCCCAGACTATCTCCAATGAATCACTGCTTCTTGGGCCTCAGAATGATGCTGTCTCTCTTTCACTTGGCTGTGTCATTCCAAGGCTTTATCTCAACATATACTTTATCATCACACTTACTTATTGTGCAAAGTGCTGACTAATTTTCTACACTCAGATTTAAAACTACAGTAGCAGCATAACTGGTCAAATCTATTGATGTACTTTGATTTCTTTGTCACATTTGTAATAGCATTTTAAATACTGTGCACTTTTCTCAGATAGTAACAGGAACTAGAAGATTCTACACATTTTAACCTTCAATATGTTCAAACTGCTTATGGAATTTGAGCAAACACTACTTCTCCTAAGCATGGGAAATTTCACTTTAACATATTATTTCAGCATTTTATTTAACAACACAAGCAGCTTAGGAAACCATCTTATTTCCATTTCAGTTTAAATGGCAGATGATGGATAAATTGTAGCTAATGTTGGAAAGAGATGTATAAAACCAACCACGTCCTGATTAAACTCTATTACTAACTCTGGCAATTTTCTCAGCAATTATTTCAAGGACAAGGCTGAAATAGTCTTTAATCTTTCCTTATTATAAACAAACATTTCCTTGACACATTACTGTTCTCAAAAGAATTCCTAAAAAATAAATAAGGTCAAAGAAGTTGGACAAAGAATAATTGATTTTTCAGAGAAACACACACGCAATAACATGTTTTCAGAAAAGTAGTAAGGGGAGATTACTGAACATATGCTATACTTTTCACCATTGGTAGGAAAAACAAACTCAACTAGCAGCCTTCAGCTCAGTCCCTGCAAAAGCAGGATCTGATAAGGGCACTTTTGAGAGCCGTCTGATCAACCATGGCTTAAAGCTGTATTTTGAAGACAAAAGACATAGCAATTAAAGGTAATTTGGCATAAAAGAGAAGACTAGTTTTCGTCCTGTAACAGATCCCCCAGGCTCGATCTGCAAAACAACTGAAAACTCAAAAACACCAGTGGAGACAATAGGAGGAAGCATATCAAAGGCATATCTAAATATATTTATATATTTCTCCTTTTTCCCTTCATCCATCCTCCCCTCTTTCAGCTCCCCACCCGTTTGCAGGAATCAGTTCTCTTTCCCATCCAAGACCTGATTATCCTATTAGTAAACCATCTGATGAAAACCATTTAACACATAGGGGACTACAGGTTTATGTGGTACTTAGAATAAATACTGCACATCTCAAGAGTATTATTATTGACTTCCTTTGGCAGAAGAAAAAGTATTCATGTATTATACAATATTAGATTTTAAGGAAGCGTTTTTATATACCTAGGACTGCTTCAGGTCCTTCTGTTTTCCGGCCAGTCATATTCGGGAACTAAATGATTATGTGACCATCACTGGAAACAACATTCACTAATTGTGCCCGTGCGGATGTCGTTCTACAATTCAATAACCAAGAAAAACTTTATTTTAAATTCCTGAGAAGACTTACAATTCATTTTAAAAGTATTGGAGCATCAATCTTTTCAATGAACCTAGTATTCCAGTAAAGTCTGAGTGAGATCACACAAAAAAAGCAACATTCAAGTCTACAGGAACATATAATCAGTGCTGGAAGTACTGTCTAAACACACTGCTCAAGAGAAGACAGCTCTCTGCTGCAACTGCCCATAAAACTGGCAATTTTGTGACTAATCGAACAGAAATGGCACGTATATTTTGCAGTGTATCTATTTAGAGAGGGACAAAACTTAAGCACTCCTGAGCTGAAGCAGGAATGTACTGGTGGAGTATCGTGAAAGACAAAAGAACCAGTAAATCCTCCTGGCTAATTGCAAAGGATCTTTCTTTACTCCCTGAGCTCTGCCAGCGACTGGGAGCAGTTCATCTTCACGATGGAGAGAAACTGAAGCAGCTTGCTGCACACTGGCCAACCAGCAGTTATTTTCCTATGAATCGCTTGCATTTTGGAGCAGAAGATGACATTTGCTTTACAGAGGATCGAACTGTTCCCTTGTGTTAGCCGTTTGTTCCCAATCAAAACCACACAGCATAAATGCAAACCCTGAAAATCAATGCAATATTGAAAATTAAAAAACACACTTCAGGAACTAAACAATTGTTCATGATGTACTTACATGTAGTTATAAACTGAATTTTGCAAGTGACATAGAACATGTTCTATCTAAAAAGAACCGCATATTTTAAAGCCTGGTTAAAAAATTTCCAATTAGATAGGCCCATAGTAAAAAGTTGTAAAAATACTGCATTTAGCTTCATAAAAAAATTTTTGCAGACTCTGCATTAGTTATAATTAAATATATGCAGCAGAAACGTTGTTCCATTGTAGATACTTTGTACGTCTGTACTTACTATAACCAGAAGACATCTGTGATAGCATATAATAAACCTTGCATCTCACCACAAATTTATTAAGACAATGCTGCACACAAGAACTAGAAACCACACTGAATTTTCTGGGAGAAGCAGGGGACAAAATAAAACAAAACACTTGATTCTCATTCAATCCTATTCCTAATTTTGATCTTAACTGTTTACAACTGCAAAGTTTTTTTCTTGGAGCTACTGCTATACCCCATGCAAGAGAGCAGCAAATACAGGCAAGGAGCTGTAAGGCTTTTGAGAGGTTCAGCTCTTCCAAGTCCACTCTGATTAGAAGAAAACTGAAAGATGGAGACTGTCAGAGAGCAATCACCAGTTATAAAGATATTTGGCCAAAGAGAAAGGTTTAAGCCCAACTCAGTGTTTAGGCTTTCTGCTCATTCCATATGCCATCCACTACGATGGAAGAGTCTCCAACTGTATCTTTAGCAAAGTTGCAAAGACCATTCTTTACCTTCATCAGTTTGACTAAATGTTTAAAACTCCCTCACATCTCTGCCTGCCTCAATAGCTAAGCCCTTGCCCCTCCTCCTCCTCTGCATGGAGGCAGCTCTGTCACCTGCAGAAACCCCCTGGCTCTGCAACGCTCAAGTCCTGTCACACCTTTTGAACGTCCCGCTACAAAATGATGCATCTGATGCCCCCAAACTTGATTGAGTGCAGGTTGTGGCAGACACTGAGCAACTGGAAAGCCCCATTCCTCCTCTCCCTCACAGACCCAGAGAAGCACATAGCCAGCAGTCAAGACAGCAGCAATGGGAATGCCAAAGGAGCTGCCACCCCCAGGGATGCCACCTACCCCCCTTCAGGGCTTGCACCTCCCTTGTTCTCTCACAGCAGGACACCTATGACCTCTCAGACACCTCTCAACGCCTACCCATCATCTTAGCAAGCTCCAAAGCAATGCCTGCAATCATCTCAGCAGACATCAGATATGAGCCCCATCTTCAAAACTTCTACTGCTGCTTGGAAAAGGATGTGTTGACTTCAGCAGCATGCAGAGTAACATCAAACACATACACCCTTTCAAAGCTATAAAGAGAGGTCCTACCCTTCTGTTATTAATAAAGGATTACATTTGGTTGTTTCTCTCCCCAGTAATTTTCTCTTACCCTGTAAGAAGTGTAAATGGGCGTGTTAAGAAGAGCATTAAGATGTTATGCCTGTTTGTTTTGGTTAGAGGGTGTGTGGGGTTTTTTCAAACACATGGCAACATTTTGATTTCTATTCTTAGAAACCATTTGAGGCAAAAAAGGGCCCATGAAAGAGCTGAAGTCTACAAATGAACTTCCTTTCTGCTGGGTTTTTCTCAGCCCTCTCCCCTCCAGTCATGCCTGCCAAAATCCCATGCTTTATAGGGGCATCTGTTCTATTCTCTCCAGGCCAAAAAAGGAGACTTTTCAAACTCTTACTACAGCCGAGGAAATCTATAGCTCAATGAGCCTAATGTGATTTTTTCCCCATGTCTGCAGCTCGACAACTGCCATAAGAAGGGAAAGTCCCTTTCTCCCCTCTCCCTTCCTCCAGCCCCATGCCCCTAATCCAGACCTTTTCTAAAAGCTGTCCTCCTCTCACTCCCCATCTAACTGTTTTGTACCACATGATTGACGAACTGAGAACAATTTATTTATTTGTTTATGAGCCATAAATGAAACTCTACACAAACAGCTGAACTGATATATTCTTATGAATCCCCGCACTGCTCTAAGTTCTTCACCCCTGCTGTGAACTTGGTATACTTCATACAGCAAGAAATACACAAAAAACAGTCGCTTTCCCATGCTAGTACTACTCCTAGAGTAGTATCACAATAAAGGCAGTCTCACTGGATTTGACTAAAAACTGATTCACATTGCTCAATACAAACAGCAGGTCACCCTAAACTACACTGCCTGCCCATGATTTAAAGTCACACATTGGCCTTCAGAGGAAAGTTTGGTTGCTCCCACTAACACCAGAAGAACAGAGCAGTACAGTCATCATACTCCACATGCCAACCTCACTGTAAGGTGGCTTTATCCAAGTGCAACGCATTTCTTTCAATAACTTAAAATTTATGGTGAAAAACATAGGGCACCTATGTATTTTCTATCAATTCCCCATGAAATAAGTTTCCATGTGTTTCAAATAAGCAGACGTTCTAGAATGTATCACTTGTGTAAAGCTTCAACGCAACCACAACAGCAAGCACAGGCCACACGCATCACTGCTGTGGCTTCCAGTGGAATCGGCAGAAAGCTACCAGAAAAAATCTGAACCTAACAAAACAACCACAGACATTTGCATCTGAAATAGGACATGAGAAAATTAAGCTGAGCAGGAGGTATATATTTTTATGTATTACAATCAGTATTTGCACCATACCTCTTTAAGTGCCTCACATACCTAATTTGTTACGGGTAAAAGCTAATGGCAAGTCTGCAAAGCTCCTTTTTCCTCTACAAGCAAAACAAGCCTCGTAATTTGAGGCACACAAAGGATGTAAGAATATATTAACTGGCAAATGAGCCATATTTGTAATTATTTATTTAGATTTTCTGGCTAGCCACAATCTTGTTCACATACAGTCTTCAAGAAGTAGGAACAGTCCTAGCAGGGAAAACAGAGGCAGGTTTCAGCCTAAGATTGTTTAGTACCAGGCATGAAGACCAAAGCTAATATCTGTGCCCACTCTACACCAGCTCTTTGTGGCTCAGCCTCTAAATGCATAGCTTCACTGGCAGGCTGCATCTATGAGCTGAATACATAAGCTCTTCCCCTCACGAGAAGAAAAAAAAAATTAAAAATCAAAGCCAAGAAGAGAAAAGGCAATTAAAATAAGAGGAATACATTTCTGACATGGCCCAGTTCTCTAGTGAAATCAAGATTAAGAGGCATGTTTATGAGCAAAAACTAAGTCAATATTTTCAAATTGGTTTTTAGAGAAAATCTTAGTTTTACGATTCATAAAATTCAATAGGTAATCACACATTTAGGCAAATGTCCTTAGAGGAAAGTAGAAGAATGAATTCCCTACATAATTATTTATAGCTGTGTTTTCAAGTGAACACAGTATAACAGGCATCAAGCCAATATTTAAAGGAAAAAAAACAGATTTGTAAAACCTAAATATTTCTGTAAGCCATTCCATAGACAACAGCCTATTTCACAATCTAATCTGCCTTTGCAATATGTAAAAATCCCAACTTAGTCTGCCTCTATGATTAATCATTACGGTTTAAAATAAAACCTTGACAAAGACAGGTCCCGAAGCACAACCACAAAATATGTAATGCTATCGGAACATGCAATTTGCTTAAAATAATGTTCCTGGGAAGTGCCTTTGTGTCGTGTGCAAAATATTTTGTCTGATCCGTATTTTGAAGAAACCCTCGGGAACAAAATCATTACCAAGCATCAGTCAAAATGGCAACAACTAGAGATCAGATCCAATGCAGTCTTTCATAACTAACCCTAGGAACAAGCTGCTTATCACTCCAAAGCTCAAAAAATATGATGAAAACTATGTAACACAATGTCCTTTAGCTCCCTGAAGACAACTGATTATATTCAGTTAGGAGCTGACTGGTGTGCAATGATGCTTCTGCTTTTCAAATACACAGCTTAATTGCCAATACAACTTCACAAGAAAACAGAGAGGAAAAAAATTCCCTCTTCTGGTACTGAAAAGACAAGCAGGAGCTGCTAGCAAATAATAAGAAAGCCAAATTGCTTTTATTTTTTTAAGCTCAAATATCATCAATAATATGCTGGAGACAAAACTAAACAAACATTTTTTTGTAACAAACGAATAGGGCTTGATCCAAAACATTACTCTAAAATCTCACAGCTTTTATAGTGTCACAACTAAAAATTATAATAAAAAATCTGTATCAATACATAAAATTCACAGCACAAAGGAGCTTTAACTGTATTGAAAAGAATGGAGTTTTAATTTGTATATTATACACAGATGCTCTTGCTCCAGTTTAAGCCTTCTTTTATACACACTAGAAACAATACTGGATAGATTGCTCTGCTCAAATTCAGCACTCCACAAAACAGATTTAAATGGAAAATATCATCGCACACAGGGCTGTGCAGAGCACATTTCATTCTTCTTATACAAGAGCAGGAGTTTTCAAGCAATTTGAATGTTACTTAGTTTCATTTGAAGGGGAGCGAACAAAGTTGGCATTATTTTTATTACTGTAACATGTGGTAGGGGTAGCAGGAAAGTTGTCAGGTATATATTAGAGTAAGAGGGGTATATGTCCTTAAGGAAATACTAAAACACAGACAATAAAGCTTTATCAATGCTGAAATAGATGTGAAGTCCCACCCTCCTGCAGCAGCTTTAACTCAAATGCCCAGCAGCTCTGTGGCTTCAAAAGACTGAATCCTATCTCCTTGCTCCTGCCAAATACCTCAATTGCCTTCAATGTGCATAACATTTCCTTAGGACTAGATACATTTGTCTTCTTTTATCCAGCCACAGTACATTTCTCTGTTAGGAAATGCCCACTTTCCATCGATGCTTATGACAAGAACCAGCACACCTCTCACAACTCTCCCAGCTTAAGGACAGGCCAACTAAATATGACACAAAAGCACCTTCCTTCCAAACATTCTTTCTTCCTTATGAGAAATGCAGACAGATCTTAGTGACAAATGCTCAGGACAATCCCAGGATTCCTTCTTCAGTGCAGAGGAGAGTACTTGTAGAGATGCACATAAAAGTTGCAGGACAAGTTAAGAAGCAAACGGGAAAGGAAAGAGGAACTGAGGAGGGAAAGGAGGTTGGAGAAACAAAAGGCAGCTATAGGCATTATAAGCATTGCTGAAACAAACAGGTTGTATGTATCCCATGTCTAGATCAAAACCACTGACAAATAACTCCACAAATCCCTTTTCAAGGAAGAACTAACTTCCTGGTTTTAAGACAGCACTAAGATAAAATAACAGGAAATGAACGGTACATCACTGACTCTCTAGGGTTTAAACTCATTTGTCTGCCCTGCTTTTCTGAAATTTTCATCCATCTTGGAGGAAAACAAAAATTTGTGGATTTACTTTCTCCCCTGCAACTGAATGGTTATTGCAAATCAATTATGTTCATTTATATCATGTAGAATATCCTGGAAGATAGCCAGAGACAAACAATACGTAGACCGAGAGAGTTTCTGGGGAGAGCACAGCAGCTGAGCCAGCAGAAAAATCTGCCCCCATTGTGTTTAATTTCTGGAACACTGGGCACCCTGGTCATGTTGGTGGCAATTCTTCCTTAGTGCAAGAGGAACCAAGCTACCCCAGGAGAAGAATCAGAGCAGGAAAGCCTGTTGAAGGCACAATCCAAGTTCTGACATAAACCTCTCAGCAGCAGCTGTAAAGACGTATTTCTCTCTTACATCTCCTACATCTTGAACAGCTCTGCCTGCACAATACTTGCTAGGAATGTTTTGTGGGGATTTTTTCAAAATTTATTCTGGACAATTTCACATAATGTATTTAGTCATTAATTCATGTATCCATTAACATCCCTTCATTATCTTCAGTGAAAATATCGTTTCAAAACTGAGTTTTGCTTCAGCTATCTATGAAATCTCTGATTTTTCACAGAAGCCTATTCACCTTTCAATCATTTGTATTACAACACTCAAGTAACTACTAAATTTTGATTTATTTCAGGGAAATATATAAATCTCTTCTTTAAAAATCTACACTTGAAGTCACACTCCCTTTAGAGCCCTCGGAAAGTTATAGACACACTTAAACTATAGCTCATCAACCCTGATTTCTATGATAATTTTGAAAACTTGCATTTGGATAAATCATGCCTCATAGTCGGTACAGACAACCAGATCTCCAATGACTACACAAGCCCACCTCAACATCTCTACCTTGTTTGATATCCACCTCCTTGTGGATCCTCCTTGCCCTGCTCCCCATGTCTGTCCCCCATGTCTCCCCATGTCAAGAGGAGATACTTGAGACCAACTTCAGATTTCATTTAGGTAAACAAGAAAGGCAAAGGAGCATGTGCAGCTGGTGTAAAATAAACACTCATACTTTGCTAAAAATATTCCAGCCTGAATTGAATATCCACAAGGAGCTAAGGAAAACAGCAACACAGAATTCCTTACAAAGATTCCTTGGAACTCGGTGATCCTGTTGCTACTCTCAACCACTACTTGAACTGGATTTTTTCACAGTATTTTACGACAGGACAAAATGTCCCAAACAAGTAATGTACCTGACCCAGGGTTTCCACCTTGATATTGTTTACTGCCACTCCCATGATCAATTAATGTTTCATGTCTATGTCCAACTGACACAGAAAGGTAATAAGGGCCTGACTTTATCAAATCCACAGCCTGCCACAAAACCTACCAATACAATTATAGCAGGACAAAGTCAAAGAATTTTGTAAACAGAGATGTATATGATACAATCGGTGCAACATCAATGGAGTCATTAAATGTTTTGGGATAAAGGAACATGCAAAACAAGCCAGTAGAGAAGGAGGTGTGATGCCTGCTTACGGTAAAACAAAAAACTCTGCTATGAAAGCTCCCAAATTCCAGAACCTCTTTGAAAAAGATGGCAAAGTCTGCACTGACAGTATGGCTTAAATCAGCTGGGCATGAAGAACTGTGTTTCAGACTCTGCACAGGCTCAGTCACTGTGGTGCTTTGGGTACCATTTCTGCTCTCCAGCTTATCAACCACATGCCCATTGACACACACCCTCCTTCCTCAAAAGCACAGTCTCAGCAGCACCGTCCTGTAGCCAACGCCATGCTGAACTCTGGATACACTTCCAGATACCCTCTGCTCTCCAGACTGAGCTGCCCTCCAAGCACCCACACTGGTCTGGGATCCCCATGAGGTTCCTAGGATCTCTCCCTTTGAAGGAGACACACAGACACCGGGGCGTGGGAGCCTACAATACCGCCCCATCTTCTACAGGCTCCTTCCAGCATCAGTGCAATGGGGACAAATGCTGCCAGGGATTTCCCCTCCAACCCTGCCCTAAAATAACACTGGGATGTGGGAGGAAAGCATCTAGGTTAACATTGCCTCATGCAGCACTATTTTAAGCAGGAAAACCCTGAGGACTGGTAGGGTTTTGATTCTTTCTTCCACATGTTGCCACTTTAGGCACTTCCATCAGACTCTGTTTCCTCCTCCAGCTTTAATCACCTGATGGCATTAGAGTAACAAAAATACGGATAACTACTATACATGGAAATGAATGAGAAACGAAAAAGTATTTTTATGCCAAGATCAAAACAATAGCAACCAAATATTCTTCATTGTGCCAGAAGAGACTTCTGCTATTTCTCAACTACAGCATCACTCTGATTTGACAACTAACAAAAAAAAACCTTAAAAATTACATTTTGAACATTTACACCAGCAAGCCATCCAGTCTTTCAGAAGCTGAGAAACTCATACCTGGCGTACGAAACTGTTGGAGGTAGTGTCAGAAGATGTACTCCCATCTGATCCTTTAAATCTGTTTTTTCTTCTTGCCCCTTTACCGTAAGACTGTTAAAAAACAAAACAAAACAAAACAAAAAAAAAAGATTAGATAGATTAGAGAAACAGCATTACAACATTAGCTTGTGTTGCAAAGAAAGCTTCTAGAGTCTCCTAGGCTAGCAGGGATTCAGATTATCAGCTTTGTGCCAATCAATAAGCACATATTCAGTAAGTAACTGATGTGATGTGTGTGCAAGTGCTCATCAGGCTCGGTCAATTGAGCCCTAAATGTTTTGCTGCTGTTGGGTTTTTTTCACATTTGGGTTTGGAAAAGCATTTATAGACTCACATAGATGTAGAATTATTCATCTAAGTCACAGTGATTAAAAAGCACAGTTTGTTGTGCAGCTAGTTTAAATAAACAAGGTAGGAAAGGAGGTACTGGAGATGTCTCCAGTACAGCACAGCTATGAGCCAAGTCAGCTGAGGGAACATTAAACAGCAAGAAGTGACAAAAAACTTGTTCACTGAGATACAATCTTACAACTGAGGGAGATTTTACAATAATAATTTTTTTTACAATAAGTTCAAGAAAGTAAAATCAGTAAAACAATAAAAAAGGACTACACGTATAACTGGGTAAGGGATAATATGCAACTAAAAAGCAAGGCATCATTTCTATCTACTAGGAATTTAAAGAGACTTCAGGAGAAAGCTACAGTTGGCTGAAAGAAAACTTTGAAACTATGGTTTACAAACAGATAAAATCATGGTTTAGAAACAAGGTAAATGCAGGCACGTGTCCACAAAAAGCTATTTGTTCTGTGCATTGAATGTGGATCATCAATAAATATCTTTACAATAAATTACAAGTAAACAAAAATAAATAGTTCAAAACTATGTTATTTGCAACCACTTATTTCTGTGTAAATGAGTGCAAAGTGTGTAGACTGTAAACTGTGCCATGACACCACCTCTGGGTTAGGCAACCTTCAGAGCTTTGAGCCTGAGTTTACTGGTTCTCATGGCAGGGGAGAGTGGGCTCCAGTGCAGGCTGAAACACTTAAAATCTCATACTGGCAGATTTTTAATATTGTGTCTTCAAAATCTGAGTGCTGTTCTTAGCAGTAACACATATGGTAAGTATGATGAATATTTTGCTGTCTAAGAGTATCTGAGTAGGACAGCAGACAGCCGCTACTAACTTCAGATCATTTGACACATCCCCGTAACTTGCCTCCACGAGATGCAGGAGAACAATCTCAAACTTATCTATGTTGACACTCGGCGAGTTAGGAGCACTGGTTGAAATCCAATACACCAATCTTTTAGAAAGGATGACTCAAGAAACAATAGTTTTGTCAGCCGGACACTCACCCTCAGCAAAAAGAGTATCTGTTATGTCACTAACCTAACAATGATCTACAACCAAAGCAATTTTGTATTCCCCAGAAAACAGATTTATGGGAAAGACATTTTTCCAAGCTCATATGGTTTTTTTCTAAACCGCGAAACAGCCATGGTAAGACATTTCTGAAAGACACCCCAACTGATTCTAACTGTGCTGGTTAGGGCAGAACTATAAGAAAAACAGCATGCTGCACATTACAGAGGTGAAAACAGGCCTTTCTGACGAGTCTAGACCTGTAACCCAGCAGGTCTCAAAATCTAAAACTAAATTTCAGTCAGGAATAGTTTTACATGGTTGCATTTCTAAAAGGAATCTTCTATAATAGAAGAATTTTTTGGTAATTGAATGGTCTTCCTAGATCAGTAAGAATAATAAGTAAATTGGAACCACTGTTACAAGCAAATTGTTAAAAATATTTTCCAGTTTATAATAGGCAGTTCTATCAGAACCATCTTTTTCCACCTAACATAATTAATATAATATTCCACCTAAAATAATATTAAAGTACTTAACATCATAAAAATTCTATTTGACAGCAGTATTCTTCAAATAAAACATCTTTAGATCAAAAATTACCTGTTATGAATGGTTCCTATTGAGTTAACTGACTGTGGTTACCCACAAACATTCTGAACTCCTTTCCTACAACTTTTGTAGAAGAGTATAGAAATAAACTTACAAAAAAATGAAGGATTCCTAACATTCATAAAGGAGCTCAAGAATATAACGCATCTACATGAAGATCACACTATCTAGGCAATTTCATAAATGGTGTACAGTACAATATTGTGTAATTCCCAAGCAGATAATTTTAAAAATGTAGACATATGCTCTTTCACAGTCACATTTTTTTGTATTTGTCTCCAGTTTCTACAATATTTATTTCATTTAAAGTGTCATAGTGCTCAGTTTGATAACACAAAAAAAAAAATTATGAGAAAGGCAAAAGAGGGACTGAGTCTAGAGTGACAAGGATAAAACATGTAAGAGCAGAAAAAGAATATGTTACAAGCACAGACAGAGAAGAGTGCATTTTATCTGTGTAGCATCGACTAAAAGCATTTATTTCTGGCACCATCACAGCAAATGCAGCTCAGGCTGAAACTCACCTACATTTTTTCAGTTTGAAGAGGATTTTTGTGCACAGTAACATGCACATTTTTGTTCTAGAGTTCTCTAAGTGAAAACTATTCAGAAGCATAACCTACATACTAACTTTAAACACAAAAAACCTGTTAACATGATGGCAGGCCGTGGCTACAGATTGTAGGCAGTCAGTTTTACACCTGCTTTTTTTGCACAGATCAATTTTCAGTCAGAGGAAAGGGGCACAACTTTGGTATGTGGGAAAACTGGGATTTGATGACACTTATTATTTTAAAGGATGCTAACCGGGGACTACATTTGTCTTGCACGCCTTTCAAGCTTATTCCCACAGTCAGAAATGCCTGTGTATTTTTTTCCATAAGACCTTAATGCGAGAAGAAGGCCTTTGTCAACAAAAAAAAAAAAAA